>RAOC01000345.1:0-33406 GCA_009804845.1 Neurospora sp. FGSC 26637
CACCGGCCTCGGCCGCGAAGCATGCCCCGTCGGCGGCGACACGTCCATCCTCGCCAACACCGGCACTCCCATTGGCACAACAGAGGTTGTTAACAATAGTGAGCTCCCGAGTCACCCCTCCTTGCCCCCTCTCCTTGCCCTCTCTGACCTCCCTCCGCTCGCTTCCTTGACGACACGAATTTGCTAACCACCCCCTCACCAACCCACAGTAACACTCTACATCACCCGCCCACCCCTCCACTTCTCCGCCCCCTTCCACCCAAACACCGCAATCCTCTACCTCTCCGACATCTACGGCCTCGCCTCCCCCGAAAACCTTCTCCTCGCCGACTCCTTCGCCCGCGCAGGCTACCTCACCGTCGCACCGGACCTGTTCTCCGGCTTCCCCGCCCCCAGCGACATGAACGCGCCCGGCTTCAACCTTACTTTGTTCCTCTCTCAACACTCACCGAGCGTCACGGACCCCATCGTCGCTTCTACCATCTCCTTCCTCCGCTCCTCCTTAAACGTAATTCGCATCGGAGCGGCGGGGTACTGTTACGGCGGCCGCTATGCCTTCCGCTTCCTCGATAACACGATTCCTCCCGAGGAAAGGGTAGATGTAGCGTTCACTGCCCACCCAAGTCTGCTACAGAATGAGGAGATACTGGCGATCCAAGGACCGGTGAGCTTGGCGGCGGGGGAGAATGATGATCAGATGCCGCCGGAGAGGAGAGCGGAGATTGAGGCGCTGTTGAACCAGACGGGGGAGGAGTTTATGGTTAGTTTGTACTCGGGTGTGGGACATGGGTTTGCGGTCAGGGCGGATTTGAATGATAGGGAACAGAGGTTTGCGAAGGAGAGCGCGTTTTTGCAGGCCGTTAGGTGGTTTGGGGAGTTCCTTGGAAGGGGGTGGGGTTGGTGCTGGTGAGGTGGACTAAGGTGTTCGACTTTTGGATACAAGGAAGTGGTCGTGTGCTGTTGGTGTTGGTGTTGGTCTCGGCGTTGGGACGGGATGTTGGCGCCGAGGCGAGTGTTGGTGAGAGGCGGGAGACGGCGGCTGGGTAGCACCTCAATAACAATGAAATGCGCCGATGCTCTCTTTACGACCACGATGATATCGCATATGAACATGTCATTCCGTACACTTGGGATCCTGTTGGTAGTCTTCCATACAGCGAGGCCCGAGATCGGGGTCATGGGCCGACAGGCGCGCGCGATCTCCAAATGAGCCAGCAGTTCATCGCGGAAAGTGTCAACATGATCATCAGAAGACCAGTCGGTTGGCGTCGATGTCTTTGTCTCCCTCTGTGAGGGAAACAGCCGGTCCGCTTCCCAAGTTGCTGAAACCCTTCGGCTGGTAGGGGCTGTCAGCAATTGGGCTGGAGAGGGGCATCACTGGGATATAAAGACATTGGCCGTCTAGAGTCTCGACTCGACTCCAGCTTCATCTCCTACTAGAGCTGACAACCAGGAATACATTTAGCCTACTTTGACGACTTGGTCAAAATTTCACTTACTCATTGCCATTGCACACATCGACATTCATCTCACATCCAGGCTATCCAGCTCACCTCAGTACAAACCTCTCACGATGTCGGCATCAAACGCCTCCTACGAGTCGGACGATACAATGGTGTCGGACGAGGACTTGGCAAACAGCCTCAAAAAGAACCATGAGAAATCGTCAGGCGAATCCGATGAGGAGGAACTGGTGATATATCCGGAATGTTATCAAACCCTATGGACACTCAAGCTCGACCCAGACGACAACAAATACCTCAAGTCAGAGGTTGACAAGCTCATAGAGTCACCTTTTTGGTACAAGAAGGTGTTTCATATTCCCAAAATTCCCAGAATGGAGGAGGTAGTGGAAGGGGTCCCCCGCATGATTTCCCTCCGAAGGTGCAAGGCACGGCTTCGAAACCGCGTTGCGGTCTATGATATGGTGGCCGCCACAGAGGCCTTACGGGATGCAAACGACCAGACGCTCAAGTGCCTTTTCGAAAACAGACCAGGGTCACTCAAGTGGGTTAGGGAGTGGCTGGAGCTTTCCGATCTCGTCTTTCGCCGCATCGTGGATGCGGACAGCCAGAAGCGTGGTGTGGGGAAAGACGAAGATACTCGGCAAATATTCAAAAAGATGCTCGATGAGAAAGAGGTGTTCTGGACACCTAAGGTGTTATCCTACTCAGGAATAGATGAGTACAAGCACAGAAGTCAGGGGCACAAGATCACAAAGGATAAAGACCAGGCGATCGACGAATGGCGCTACCCTGGTTGGCTGAAGGGGAAGCCGCCTCCGCACAGGTTGTTTCATGATATGTTGATTGAGCCGGAGCATAAAAGCAGCAGAAAGGAGGCCATAAGGAAGCTAGAAGATGGAAGATGGAAAGATATTGGGGGATCTGGCGGAGAAGAGGGAGCTACGGAAGGACCTACAGATGAGGGAGTATCAGAAGAGAAGAGAGCAATATGTGAGGATGGAGGCGGCGAGGAAGGCAGAGAAAAGAAAGATAAGGGAGGAAAGGAGGAAGGAGAAAGAGGAGAAGGAGAAAAGGAGGGCGGCCCGGAAGCAGAAGTGATGGAAGGGACGAAGAGATCTAGTGTTTTCTTTTGAGTCACTCACATGTAGAGGTAGTTAAGGTTCTCTCTGGAAGCTCTCTGGCATTTTGAACAAGTGGTTTGCCAGGTGTAATGTAATGGATTTTGAGGACGTATCTGGCGGGTTCTTACTTCGCGACGTCGAATACCTGTGTTGTTGCAGTAAGAGTGGATTCCGGCGGCGAAGGGTAGAGGTTCTCGAAGAAGAGTCGTCATCAGAGGCGGTTGATGAATTCAGTGAGATACGTACCTACCTACCTCTAGGTAATGGGATGCTGACTCTGTGGGCGAGGTAGGCAGTGTTGGTGGTGTTGGTTGTGAAATGGCTGATCCAGTATGTCGGCCTCTCGTGAGATCTGAGCGAGGTCTTTCAAAGAAAATTGTCGGTGCTGTTGGCGTTGGTGTTGGCACGGGCCGTTGGTGACGATGCTGGCGCTGGACTGCGAGCAGCAAGCCGGTCACACGCCGCCTCCATAACTATACGATGCGGCGGTTGGTTTTTTACGACGGCGATTGTGAAGCTGGTGAGTAGACCAGTTTTTCTACTTCACATCCTGATCAGTGACCTTCATAGAAGATGACGGCGGCACGTATCGGCAAGACACGGGTTGATACATATCCTCCTTTGGGCTCAAAAATGGCATTCTTACCAACAGATGGATATAGATTAATATGTGGTTTTTACACCAGCTATCACTTGATCATCATGGCTACCCTTGACCTCGACCCGTTGATGGTTTGCGGCTAGATCTGATGAGGAAACGAGAGGGACTCCAAACATATAAGAACGATGGCTTTTCTGTCTGTTCAAGGTACCTTCTAGGAAACGAACAGCACCAGATCAACATCAGCACATCAGCGAAACACCCATACACCAGCTCCACAGAGACTCGACATCATCAATCACTCACATCCACACATCATCTTGACCAGTTGAGAAGTCAGCTCCTGTCCACACAATGCCTGGAGTTGAAGGCGAGGGCTGGAGTAAGGACGACCCAAAAGCACCCACGCACGTTGGTCCGGGCCCTGCACCCTCAGACCCCGACAAACTCCTGAAAGAAGCATTCGACTCCATGTGGGAGGGAGAGTACTATAACGTCTATAGAGGAGAAGGCGCTCCCCAGTGGTACGAGGATGTTTTTCCAATTCCGAAAATCGATCCCGACAATGGCAACAATGAAGTACATTATCCAAACCTCATGAAAATGATGGAGGATCCCGTGTCAGGCAAAAGGATAGGCTACGCCTTGGGAGCTCTGTCCAAGATGAGCGAGAAAACAATCGAGTCTTGCTTCAAATCATCTGGCGACGTGCTTGGGCATGCTCGCGCCGATTTTTTCAAGAATTACTTGAAACGCTGGATACATGCGGTGGCTCCTTTGCTGCAGATCTCGAAGTGCATGTCGGAGTTTCTGGCTTTGCGTTTCGTATTCTGTCAAAGGATGGACTTCATGAAGGGTGACGTTATTGGAAGTAACGAGAAGGTGGAAAATGTGCGCAAGGTTTTGACAGACGATGGATGCACGTGGAACGACTCCGGATTTAGATTTCTGAAAGAGGGCTTTCAGGAGGCTAGAAGACATTACCGGGACCCAGCGAGCGGGATTAGTATGATGGGCGGAGGCGGTGCTGCTGCCATGAGTGCTCTTCGGGATGAGGAGACCGGAAGCAGTCAGGGTCAAGGTCATTAAGCCTGTGTACAGTGGTTTCAGGTCTACAGATGGGAGAGAGGACATGGAAGAGCGGAAGAAGGGCACTGGGAGATAAGGAGAATTTCATTTGTATACAGATCAAGATAGCTGGATCTATCTAGAGGTATTGGAATGAAAGTTGACTTTCGACCGAGTTTCCTCGTGGACTGAACAATGTCCCTCATTGCTGATTTGCGGGTATAGAAGATACCATAGATGAGCGAGATGGCGGGCAATGACGAAAAACAAACCAGGCTTGATGAAAGCCCCGCCATGAGTGTTCGAGGCCGAGGTATGCTTGGGAGGGCTGAGACAGAAAGTACTCAAGGGAATGAATTCACCAGATTGTCAAATGATCAGTGAGCAACGTATCCCGCCACAAACCAGGAGCATTTCACACTTCAACCGCCCATTAGCAACCAGCATGTAACGAGTTTCTCACTCTAACATTCCACCACGCCAACGACTATTCCTTGGGTTGGGAGTAGTGATGCCGAAGATGTTGGTGGGGTGCTGTTGGTACCAGTGTTGGGGATGAGACGGGTTGTTGGTGAGGGATGTTGGTGCTGGACCACGAACGGAGCGCTTATACAGCGCTTCAAGACAATGGAGCTCACCGTTGCATGCCATGAGAGAAAAATGCGAAACACTCATATGAAGCATTTCAATACAGCTTTGAGTATAATGACTGTCCAACGTACGTAGGAGACGGTAACAGAAGCGCTAGTCTCCAACCGTACCCAAAAGCACATCCGGCCAACGCGCGCCAACAGGACTCCAGTCCGAAACGAGAAGACAGAAGAGGGCATCCATATAAGCTTGCGTCGTTCCAAGAGTTGCAGTGGGGTTGGAAGAGACAGGGATTGAGGACAAAGAGGATCTTGAGAAAATCCTGTTGGCGGCGACTTCCGTTTTTCGTGTTGGTTCGGGGCATCACACAAGGACAATGAACGTCCACCACAGGCAAACCACCAACCACCCGGTAGGCCTACTAGACGACCGGCCGGGTGGTTGGTGATGAAGACTTTAAAGCGAAAAAGGAGAACCGGCACGAGTCATCGACGGCGCCTATCGAATGGGTCATCACCGCGCAAGGGACTCGATTATATGCCCAACAAGTTGACAGATGTTCGTGTCTTTCATTCCGCTGCTTTGCAAAGGTCGGACATCACCGCCCAGGATTACCCCTAGGTACCAACTGCATGACCAAATGGTGCGATAGAAGCTCCATGTCTTCTAAGCGCCTCCTCAAAACCGGAATGGAGCCAAGAACAGCAACATAAAAAGACACGGTTCGTAGTATCTGAAGAAGCAGAAAACAAACCGCGAGTAAAACGGAGCAAACGAGATATAGCACATTATTGCAGCCTACTTTTGCACCATACTACCACCTTCATCCCATCACACAACCTGATCGACGTATCACCATCACCACTTCGCATCTTCGAAGACATACACCTAACATGTCCAATGAATCCGCTAAGAAAGTTGTTAATCAGGAAACTGAAGCTGTTGATGCATGGTGCAATGCTATCAGGGAGCTTTACACAGGGGTCTATGGAGATCCGGAGCGCCTGGCCTCCTGGCGTAAAGATCTGATCTTTGCCCCACTTCCCGAGTGTCCCCCGTTGGACACTGACGAAGAAAAGAGAAAGGCGTACGGGGAACTGTGGACTTGGGCTTACACACCTCTGAGGACGCTTAAGGAAGGATACCGTCTCGGATATGCCATCCAGGTGCTCTTGAAACTCTTCGCTGGTCATGCCAAGTGGGAAGATGAGAAAGCCAGAATATCAGCAGATGAAAACATCAGGGAAAGGCTATTGTGCACCTATTACGTCTTGAATATACCGGGCATGGAGAAGAATGAAGATGCGAAGGCTCTCTGCAAGAAGGCCTATCGAAGATTCTTCGTCGAGGAAAACGACTACGATACCCTGGGCAAATATGGAGAGGCTCTGAAGGCGGACTTGGACAAGAACTGGGGAGACGTCTATGAGAATTATTCGGCCACCAAAATTGATAGGGACACATGGAAGCACGGAACACCTTTCAAGATGGGAATGGAACAGGCAGCGGAAGACCTCAAGACTGGGTTCATGTTGGTGACGGACAGTGATGGGTGGACACTCAGATATACCGGGAGCAGCCGGTATCATAAGCGGGTCCCAGAAGATCCTGAGGAGAACTTGTAGGCACTTGAACACGAGTTAGAACAACTGAAGTCTGTCCATGGCGATTTGATGCCCACTGACAGGGGTAGGTCGATGGAGATGGGGAGTGAATGAGTGCTAGGCGCCCCTTCGCTAGATAGTAGACCGTCAGAAATACAGCATAGTCTGTTTTTTTTTCCTCCTGTAATCATCAATTAGAGGTAAGTAACATACTGGGAAACCACGCAAGACCAGAAACCAGAAGCGCCGCAGACGACCAAGTGGAAGTGTGCGGAACCAGCAGGCAGAGGCTTGGGTAGAGGTAGGTAGGTAGGTACCTCTAGTGGTAATGGTGAAGCCCTGCTGGTGCTGAAATCCGATCCTTCCTTTGGGTGTATTGACCTTTCCTTCCACTTCCCTAGTTGCTGCCTCACTGCCATTATTCGTTGTCGTGCAGTGTAGCCGTGATTTTCTTCGCCCATTCCCTCCGTCTTATTCCTCAGCCCGGTTCCTCCACTGGCTCCCTATCCTCCGCGAGTCACGAGCTCGCTCAACAGCCGGCTCAAAAACACCTAAATCCCCTTTCCCATTTCCCAAGAACACCTTCTCCTCTCCCCTCACTCGATGCCCATACTTAAACCCCATATTCCTCCGCGCCCCTTTCTGACATATCCAGCAAATCCTCACCTTAAAGACGAGTATCATCCTCATCTTCAAACCGAGTATTCCAATAAGGCTTAGGCTTGCTATCTTGTACGCCCTTAATGTACACCTTTTTACGGTGCGTGCCGGGTTGGTCGATTGTAGGTTCTAGGGAAAAAAAAAAAAGAGTACTTCGGTCAGCTTTTCCTTTGCCTTTGGGATACAGTAGTACGGATTATGGGGGCAGGGATTTGCTTACCCTTCTCTTGCGACTCGCCAGTTTTGGAGCGGCGGCCAAAGTTCGCCGGGATCGTTACTTCCTTGCCTGACCTGGAAGCGATGATGAGGCGTATTTCGCCGTCGATTTTGATAAAAGTACTCCTAATAGTAGTATCGCCGTTTTTGAAGTACATGGTGCCGGTGCCTACGACGACGTTCTTGTTGGACGACATTGCGTGACGGTAGGTAAGATAGCGATGTTTGGTGATAACAAGGTATGCAGAGTTAGAGGTAGCGAAAGGCAATATACCGATGATTTGATGAGAGTAAAAGGCGATTGAATGCGAAGGTAGGTACTTTGTGACTGAGGTTGATGTGAAAAAAAAATTGGAAGAAGAAGAAAAAAAGTCGAGTTCCAGGCGAGGACCAAAGTCTTATATAGGTGTAGGGCTCCAGTCATAAATGACTCCTATCTGTAGGTATGTAGCAAAGGTAGACTTCACTTGCGTCTCCGGTGAGGGCATTGCATGAAACCTGCGGCTTTTAAAATCCGAATCTACTCTAAGCATGTGATCCTGCAGGTTTTTTGTTTTCCTCGGCATCAGCGGCTTCATCTTAATTTTATATGCCCGTTCTCGTTACGCATGTGGCTAACATTGCATCGCTATTAAGCTTGCCACTTCTAGACTCCAGTATAACCGCTGGTTTCGGCATCAATCAGTAACGTCTACCCCTATTAACATCTTGTGAATTTGGGCGTCGAATACGAGGAAGAGAGAAGTAAAGATACCTCCAAGGTAGCAAGTGACGGAGCTTGGTGATTCAAGAAGGCGTGACGCTAAAAGAAATGTCAGAATTCGTCTTCAAGCTCCAGCGTGAGAAGGGAGCCAGCGCGGCTGGTCCACTCACGAAGATGCGGCACAGAAGAGAATGGAATGATTTCACTGGTGGGTTCAGATACATGCACTGACTGAAAGGTGGGGATCCCGGATCTAGGTTGAATCAGTGTCACTCGTTTGTTTCTTATACTTTGAACTTACCGCAACGATTGATGAACCTCTATCCAAGCTATCCATGACCACCACACACGAGAATTTTCCTACCCCTCCTTACCTCCAGGGTAAGGTATCTCGTACCCTCACCCTCACACCCTGACAGTCTGACACCCTCTCACCCTCACCCTCTCACCCTCACTTTCTGACCCTCACCCTCTCACACCCTCTTACACCCTCACACTCTGTACTCACCGGCCTCACCGGCCTCACCGACCTCACCGACCTCACCCGCCTCACCGCCCTAGGCGGCCTCCCCCACCAATGCCTCCCCCCATAAACAAACAGCCAAACCAAACACAACACAACCAGCGCCACTATTCCCAACGTACTTCCAACAACAGCCCTCGAGGGATCATACCTTTGGACTTCTGCACCGGCGCCGGCACCAGGTTCCGTGCCGTTGCCGGTGCTGTTGTTTTCGGGTGTCAGACTCAGACTCGGGACCACCACGGACTGAGATACCTGCTGCGGCTTGTGCGGTGCGTGCAGGACTGCGGTCGTATTGATGCTGGTGGTGGTGGTTATTCCGTTTGTGAACACTGCGTCGCGAGAAATGACATGGACATGGACGGGCAGGGCGGAGCCGGAGACGGAGACGGTACTAAAGAAAGAGAGGGAGAGGGCTAGAACTGCCATGCTGGTCATAGTCATGCTGGTGGTGGTCATGGTGGAGGTGCTGGAATGAAAAGGCATTTTGATGAGTTTGGGAATGTCAATGAGTTTAGAAACTTTGTGCGAGCGCGGTGGATGTGAATATTTGATGTTCGAGTGAGTGAGTGAGTGAGTGAGTGATGGATGAGATATGAGAACGTGTACTTCGAATTGCTCGATGCTTGATATTTCCCGTTCAAAACTCAAAAGGGCAGAGAGGGGAGGGAGATTGGCGCCCTTTTATGTAAATCCGAAATCACTCATGGTTGAAGATGGGATACAATGTCATTATTCCATTGACAAGCAGAATTTGATATGTGCCCGATGACAATGCCAGTGTGCAGTATTGAGCAATTCGAGCAGAAGACAGTGAGAGAAAGAAGGACTTTGTTTAAGCCTCAAACCTGGATCGAGGTGCGGAAGAGGGAAGAAGGACACCCGACCCACACACTCCACGCCACCCGGGACACGGGGAAGCGCCTTCCGGTCTTTGTTCTCATCTTTGTGGGATCGATCTCTCAGATTTTGGACATTGAGGCTTTCTCAAGGCCTTTGTGATTATCTGTATGCGACATATTTGGTGCGAGGTTAAATTTTCTGGGTGAAGTTCAACCTGAGATCAGTTCAGTTGTCTGTGAGCATTCAGATGTCGTAGAACAGTGGAATGGATTTGTTTACTTACCCCTGAGCATGGTGGGGCTTGATGGGGCAAGTTGAAGGAAGGGGTGCTTGAAAAGGAAATTCCGAATGTTGGCGCTGTGGCGGAGGCAAAAAGCTTTCATTGGTGAAAACTTCGGGTTCCGCAACAGAAAGCAGCCTTGGCTGTCCCACCCAAATTCGGATTACCTCGCTCCGAAGTCTACAGTCATGAAAGGCGGAAACAGCTCGATACCGACGTGGCTGCTGTAGCCATGAGACTTTGTACAGTTATCACGAGACCATATTGAAGCCGCGCATTAACTAGAGATACTCATCATCATTAGTCTACGAGTCGGTTATGTCATTACCCAATACCCCAAGAGCTCCAGACCCCCGGAGCTCAGACGCTCACCCGAGCTACCAAACCCCCGTTCCTCGGTCATTGTACACAACTCCTCATCTACACCTCCTCACCAGCAACGCTCTCATACCCCCCACCTCTCCTCCTCCCTCCACCACTAGCAGTCATCATCCCCGGACTCTCATACATATCCGTATAATTCACCGGCACACCGCCCAGCACCGCAGCACCATTCTCATGCTTCCCAAACATGGGGCTCGGATCGCACCAAAAGTCCTTACAATTCGTGACGCACCCTCTGCTATAGGGGTTGCCGCGCTTGTTTCTCTTGCTACCCTTTCCAGTTGCGGCGCCCCGACCTGCGGCGGTTTCCATGAAAGCGTCGACGCCGAGGAGACGAGACCACTGCTTGATGAACCCTTGCTTGTGACCGTGTTTGCCATGAGCACCGTGGGCGTGGCCATGACGAGCGCCGCCTGCAGCAGGGGATGGACCGGGGGCGGGAAGAGAGGGTGGGTTGAGGGGGGCGCCGGTGGAGGTGAAGGCGCTGTTGAGGGAGGTGGTTGAGTAGTTGTCGATGCCGTGCATGTTTTCGTATGTGGTCATCGCGCTAGAGACTTGGACGAACTGGACGAAGAGGAGCATGGTGACCCAGGTAAGTTGAAGGGTGGCCCATATGGCGGTTAGAAGGCTGTAGGCGTCGGCATTGACGATGCGGCAGAGCGACGGGGCCAGGATGTTGCATTCATCGGAGGCGGTCTCAGAAAGGGCGGAGAGGTCTGTCTGTGTTAGCAGCTTGTCTGTAAGTGAGTGATGGGACAAACTCACATCTGTAGGTCAACCAGTCATAGGTGATGATGCCCAGAGTGAGATTGATAAGGTAAAGGAAGAAGTGACGGTGGTTGTTGACGCCGATGCAGTTGTACACCCAAGGGCAGTGACTATTGCCAGTTAGCTTCTCCTCTTTGGTCATTGTCATGCCGATGTACTCACTGATCATGCTTCGCCACGCAGCGTTGACACCTACGGCAATGCTTGCTCCTCAAAGGCGTGCGGATCATGCAGGTAACGCAAAAGTTTGACTCGTCAAACTTCCACACGCTGATAAGCTCATCGATGACGGCCTTTTGCTCAGCGACACCCCCCATCTTGGGCACGAACCCAGGGTCATCAACCATACACCTGATGTAAAACCAGATAGTCATAGAGATGAAAAAGGCAAACAGCAAGTTGGAGAGGACTGCTCCATCCTCTCCAAACATTGTGCTGCCAAAGATGCGCAGGAACCAGTTCGAGGTGCACAAAAACAACGAGCCAGCAAAGATACCAGCCATCCAAGGCGTCTTCTGCAGTTGCCTCATGTTTGGCGGGGCATAAGCGATGACCTGCTGTGCTACCCACTGCACGGCATAGCCCGCCAAGATGCCCAACGGTATCCCAACAAACACGGGCATGCCAGCCATGACAACCATGGTCGCCCACACCATGACGAACGGCCATAGAAACGTGAACTTGGTCATGAACGATCTCCTATCCTGAAGGAGATACGACGCGCCAGGCCAGCTGGGGACGATGGCGTTGCCATCCTCGTCGTAACCGCACTCGTTGAGCGCCTTCTGCCACGCGGCAGCCGTGTTGAGCTCCTGAGCTGTAATCGAAGGGGTCTTGCCGGTGGCCGTCTTTGCGAAGCGGTCGGCGCCGTACTCGATCAGCTTTTGGATGCAGCCCGGGCTGCCCTTTACCAATGCCCAGTGAAGTGCCGTGAAGCCTTGCTCGTCCTTGGCGTGGACACTCGCTCCCCAGCGGAGGAAGACGTCGACGCAGGCGGGGAAGCCCTTGTATGCTGACCACATCAGGGCTGTGTGGCCGTAGGCATCTTCGACGTCGACGGGGATGCCTTGGTGTAGGAGGAGGACGATCAGCAGGACATTGCCGTTGAAGGTGCTGATGTGTAGTGTGTTGTACCCCTGAGAATCGGTAATCAAGGGATCGGCGCCGTGCTGGAGGAGTAGGTGGACGGTATAGTAGTGGCATCGTTGGGCGGCCCACTGTAGGGGTGTTGCGACGCTCTCTCCTCCCTTCTTGTTTATCTCGGCGCCCTTGTCGATGAGGAACTTGCACATGGCATACTGGTTGTTGATGGCGGCCCACTGCGAGGAGAGAAGGGTCAGCAGGGTGTCGGACTAGGTGTGTGAGAGAGTATTGGACCTACATGTAGGGGCGTGATGACCTCGTCGTCCGAGTAGGTCGCATCGTATTCGCCGGCCTCAAAGAGCTTCTCCATGCCGGCAATATCGCCTAGTCTTGCCATCTGCATAATATCCTTCTGTGCTTCGCTGGGCAGGCTACCGAGCTCAACCTCGCTGTTCAGCTTGGGCGTAGCAGTGCCGGATTTCATGGGCGGTTGTGCGGGGGCGGCATGGCCGGCATGGGCGTCGGCCCCGTCGTGATGCGCCATCGTGGGACCGTGGTGGCGGATTGTACTCGGTAGAGCGATGGCGTAGTTCGATGAAGTTTAGGGTATTCGGAGGTCGAGGATTAGGATCGTGGACGTCGTCGGAATCTATCGAGTTGTCGCGTCTATCATTTGGTGACAGGGCTAATCGGCATGGAGGGGGACCACCGGGGCGCAGCAGCTTGAGACGAGGAGCACGGCAACGGATTGCGACCGAGAATAGACGGGAATAAAATATTTGGTCAATGCGCAAGCTCGCAATAGTCTAGGGACAAGCTTAAGGCAAAAGTCGAAATACAGAGTAACGAAGATCCACAAGAAGCAAAGGAATGTGTCGGTCGTGAGTTGGCTGATGATTCCCGCCGTGTCCGAATCGCCAACTTGGTAGACGAAAGACGGCAGCCGGAAGATGACAATGGGAAGAACTTTGGTGTTGGAGTTGGAACTGATGTTGGACTTTCGTCAGCACCCCTTGCCTGTTAGTGTCAACATCCGAATTCGCTGTCTCTTCGGTGGCTGGTCCATGTCTCCACTAACATGCAGCTTCCCCAACTCCCACCCATGAGTGTGTCCTGCAAGGGTCTTCCACCGGGGGAACTGAGGTGCCGCGGGCCGCCGGGAGGAGAGACAGTTCCGGGCACAACTCGGGTTTATCGGTTCTTGGCTGTCTGTCTTACACTGCCACCTAAAAGATGTCGATGTCGATGAGGCAACAGAAAGGGGTTCGACGATTGGATCTTCTTTCCCAGTTCAAGTTGTTCTCCGAGCCTTCTTCGGCGGACGTTGCGTGTTCGGTGACAGCTGTGCACAGGCACTGCCACGTCCACTGATTCGTCCCCAACCACCCTTGGCCCCCACTGCGAACGGGCCAGCCCACTTTGGTGGAGCGCCAGGGCCCAAAGTTCTGTGGAGAACTGTCTACCGGGAACTTGGCCGTTTCTCTCGAATGACGATGGTGTCATTTTCGGCACCAAAACACCCCGAGAGCTTGATCCCCTGCAACGCGCATCTCAACAACCGTCGACGCGTCTCAACAGAAAATTAGGGGACACTTGATATATCCTCGACATCCCCCTCGACGGATATTCGAACCCAAGAAACCCCCGCAGCGCGCAACCGCAGGCACAACCGCAACAATGGACACAACAATAGAGCTCGTAACCACCACCGCCGTGGCGGCTGCGACGACAGCGACAGCAGCATCCGGCACTACCTCCCCAGAGTACATCAAAGAACTGATCAAAGACCTCCTCATCGCCTCCCTCCAACCCAACAAAACCGTCATCATCACCGGTCTCCTGATCGTCTTGCTCTTCCCCATCTTTCTCCACCAATTCCTCCACGGCGACGAATCTGGCTCTTCCTCCAAGAGCTCCTCTCTTCCCTCGATCCTACTCGCCGGTCCCTCAGGCGCCGGCAAGACCGCCCTCCTCACTCTCTTCGAGAAGCGCGCCGGCCGCAAGACCTCCACCGATGGGAAGACTGCGAGCGCGACGACCGAGCCCGCCCAAACACACACCTCCCAAACGCCCGTCTCCGTCCAACTCAACGCCGCCTCCTCAGAAGAAGACAAAGTCAAGAAATTTCTGTTGATCGACACCCCCGGCCATCCCAAACTCCGCTCGACCGCGCTCTCCCACCTGCTCCCCCTCGACCCCAAAACCGGCCGCCCCCTGCCCCCCTCCAAGACCCAACCCATAAAGGGGGTCCTCTTCCTCCTCGACGCCTCGACCCTCTCCCCTTCCTCGCCCGACTCCTCCCTGTCGCAAGCCGCCACTTATCTGTACGACCTCCTTTTGACTCTCCAACACCGGTACTCCCGCTATACTAAGGGCTCTAAACACCCCCCTTCCATTCCCGTCTTGATTGCGGCGAATAAGCTTGACCTTTTTACGGCGTTGCCGGCTAGCTTGGTGAAGAAGGAGTTGGAAGCTGAACTGGGGAGAATTAGAGTTAGTAGGAGCAAGGGACTTTTGGATTCGGGTGTGAGGGAGGAGGATTTGGGGGCGGGAGACAAGGAGGAGGGGGATGATTGGTTGGGGGAGTATGGGAGTGAGAAGTTTGAGTTTAGGCAGATGGTGGAGTTTGATATTGAGGTTGAGGTGGTGGGGGGCAGCGTGGTGGGAGGGGAGGGGCCGGGGTGTGAGGGGTGGTGGAGATGGGTTGTTGAGAGGGTTTAGATATGTGGTGATGGGATACAGATGAAGGCGTGGTGGCTGGATAGATGGTTGGTGTAGTGGGCATGGTATGATATGGAATGGGCAGGATCGTACGGTGGAATGGAAAGGGGTCATGAATTGTATGCATACGAATAACCAACTAATATTACTTGACTTGAAGCAACCATCGAGCGAGCGCCGCTGATCATGGCAACAAGTTGACAAGGGGAAGAGATCTGTAGCAGATGTAAAGAAGGATTCTCAAGAAGCTCCCGGTGGACGAACAGGCGCGAAGGATCGTAAAGAAGCGGGTTATGGAAATGGACATGGTACAGTGAACGCGAAGAGACATTAGGGACTGGGATAGGAGTAGGGAAGCCATGTATGCGTAGTTGTAGGCCTACGATAACGCCACTACACCACCGCTATCAATCCAGAAGACCATTGCAAGCAAGCCATCACGAAGCACCAGGTCGGAGATCAGGGATAGATATGAACAATAAAAATAAAACGTCCCATTTGCACGGGTTGAACCCTTTTCTACGCCGGACCAAATGCTACCCAGAAAATCTATGCGAAAGCAAAGTAGTAGTACGCCCAAGGCTCCCAGAGCAAGTTCCCAAATATTAATAGCAAGGAAAAAAGTAAAAGCCGCCCATAGATGTTGAGTCTAGGTATCATCCGTCAAAGAAAGAGATCCCCGTTTAATCCATCCCACGCTCACGGAGGCGGCTTGTTGTTGTTGGTATTGATATCCTCCACTCTATCCTCCCAGTCATCCATTAAACGTATTTGAGGCATGGTGGTTTACAGTGACTGCTGACGCATCATGTAGGTCAACAGATCGACCTTGGTGACAACAGCCACAGGCTTGGAACCATCATCCTTCTTCTCGGTGACAATCGCAGCAGAGTTCCACTCGAGGAACTTGCTGAGAGCAGCGAGGGGAGTATCCATGGTGATCTCAACGTACTTGCGCTGCTTGTCCTTGAGATCGTTGCCGAACTTGCGGGGGTCGGTGACGACCTCATCGGTGCGGCTGAAGTTGAACATGACCTCGGAAACGGGGCTGGCAGGGGTAGCGCGGCCGCGCTGGATGAAGCTGAGCATGTTGCCGAGGGTGACGAGTCCGACGAGCTTGCCGCCAGTGGGGGCGAGGACGGGGAGCTGATCGAAGCCCTTGTCGCGCATGGTCTCGATGGCCTCGGAGCAGGGCGAGTCGGCGAGGACGGAGGTGACGGGCTTGAGGCGGAGGGCGCGAACGGTGGCGCCGGCATAAGCGTCATCGCTCTTCTTCTGCTCGGTCTCCTGCTGCTCCTTAACGGTGGCGGTGCCGTTGGTGCCGTTGGCGGTCTTGACATCGTCTTCGGTGGCGAGGAGGCCGTTGGCGGCGAGCCAGTCGTCATCGGCGAACTTGGAGAGATAGGAGCGAATGCTGTCGGGGAGGACAACGACGACAACGTCGCCCTTGCCGAGGTTCAAGTCCTTGACGGCGCGGATCATGGCGGCCATGGCGCTGCCGGATGAACCACCAACCATGAGACCCTCCTCGGCGATAAGGCGACGAGCGAGGTGGAAGGACTCGCGGTCCTCAGTCTTGTACCACTTGTCGACAAAGTCGCGGTCGAGGACGTCGGGGATGAAGTCGTAGCCAATACCCTCGACCTTGTAGGGAGCGGTGGCGTTGGGGTCGTTCAGGCTCTCGGGAAGAGCGAGGATGGAACCGACGGGATCGGCGGCAATGACCTTGACGTCCTTGTTGTGCTTGCGGAGGCCGCGAGCGATACCAGTGATGGTACCACCAGTACCAGCGCCAGCAACGACGGCGGTGATCTTGCCACCAGTCTGCTTCCAGATCTCCTCGGCGGTGCCGAACTCGTGAGCAAGCGGGTTGTTGGGGTTGGTATACTGGTCGAGAATATGGGAGTTAGGGATCTCCTTGAGGAGACGGCGGGCGACACCAATGTGGGACTCGGGGCTGTCCCAGGCGGCCTGAGTAGGGGTACGGATGATGGTGGCACCGAGGGCACGGAGGACGGAGACCTTCTCAGCGGACATCTTCTCGGGGAGGGTAATGATGGTCTTGTAGCCCTTGATGGCTCCAACGAGGGCGAGACCGATACCACTGTCGAAAGCTTGTTAGCTCAAGTCGCAAGCGCAACAAAGAGAGACTCAAAAACGTACGTGTTACCACTGGTGGGCTCGATAAGGGTGTCACCAGGCTTGATGCGGCCCTCCTTCTCGGCCTCCTCGATCATGCGAAGGGCTATCCTGTCCTTGACACTGCCGCCGGCGTTGAAGAGCTCGACCTTGGCGTATACCTCGCACTCGATGCCCAGCGACTGGGGAATCTTGTTGAGACGAACAAGGGGGGTGTTGCCGATCAGCTCGGTGGCCGACATGGTAAGGCCGGCGTTGCGCTCAACGGCGTCCTTGGTAGTACCGCCGCACATGTTTGCGATTTGATTGATTCTTCGACTGACGAACGGTCGGGGATGAGGGCAGGAGAATTGCTGGACGGTTGTCGAGGGAGAGCAGGGAAATTTCTGTCTTTTATCGAACGAGGTTTATTGTGGGGGCTTTGTCCTCGTTGGTAGGCTTGGACATCCACTCGCTTGACCAGGACAACGACGGGAAACGCGTGGGGGCGGGGTTCTTTTTGGCAGGGAGGATCTGGAGAGAATTTCACGATACGAAGGAGTTGGCGGTTGACAGGAAATGGTGATACAATCTATTTATCTTGCTTGTATATCGTGTAAGTGATTGTCGCATACACGCCCTGTAGACAGCCAGAGACCGCAATCAGGTCGGGGATGATGGGACGGACGCGGGAGGCGATAACGCAGGGAGGGTTGTGACGGGAATCAGGAGATCAGGAACCCGACGGCAAAGAAACTCAGGTGACGGCGTGACGGAATTGGTGAATCAACTTCCGCCATTTCATCCCACCGCTTGGCTCGTGATGCTCAATACCGATGATATGCGACACCTTCCCTTTCCCGCCGTAGGGCCTAGCTCAGCCTAGACTACAAGCGCAACGCGACTGGTCTCGGCTTCCAAAGATCCACAGAAAGTTTCTAACGCCAAGCGCTACTGCGGCGAGTGCCGAGGGCACGGACCACCATTTGTGCTCTTCTTCTGGCACGTGCTTGGATACATCGTTTGAACGGTTCGTGATGTTCTGTCCACTTTGTCCACTTTGTCCACTTTGTCCACTTTGTCGCCAAGACAGGGATGAGCAGTCCGCTAACGGCCCTCGTGATGGAGACATGACATTAGCTCGACATTGGAATCCGGGGAACAGGAGTCACCAGCATCAAATGGTCCGGTTTGAGTTGGTTCGCGGTTTTCTGAGTGACCCTCATCATCTTCAAGGCCGCAGGTATCGATGATTCTTTTGGAAGGTAGCCGGAGAAAAACCTGAAAGATTGCCATGACTGTGCATATATATGAGTCCTTGCAGGGTGCTTGCCATTCAAAGGAACTTTGAAAGAAGAACTGATGAAGATGCCGGTGCAAACAGCAAGAACGATCTGAAAATCGAATCAAACCAAAATGCTGCAATGTCCAACGGCAGGCGTCATGCAGCAGAAGCTGACGGAACCGACCAGACAGACCGTCAGCAGCTGTACGGAATTTCATGGAATTTGCACTGGTGCACAGACCACCTAATCCTCTATTTAACAGCAGCTCCCCTTCCCAATTCTTCCTCCTCTTCTTTTCTCTTTTTCTTCTTCATACTTACCTTGACTGACTGCGCGGAGATCAAGAAAACCGCGTAGTACGGTGGAGAGCCTGCATTGCACATCGTGGTGCTCGCCGCCGTGAATTGCCCTTCGGGGCCGTTCTGGTCGTAATTTTTGATGTCAATCCACTGCAATCACTTGCAATCCTTTTTCAATGTGTGCTCGGCCTGCGCGGCCGTGCCATAGGGAAGAAGATGTGATGTACGTTCCAATTCGGTCAACCTTTGGCTGATGTTAAGGTTGTGCGACCGGCTCTGGTGATGCCCCGCGGTCCCGGTGACTACCAATGACCACGTCCGTCAAAGCCGCCGATACCGGCAATGGAACCCAGCGAGCCAGCTCACTTCGGGCGCCCTACAGACACAGGCCGAAACGACCATCCGTCATTGCATCGTCATTGCATGAGGTCGTCTCGACTGTGATACGAAGGCGTCGAACTCCATGATGAAGCAGACGACATGCTCCCGGTCAGTGAATCAACGCATCATCACAGTCTGCGATCGCGAGTCCAGCCCGTGTCTTCAGCTGTGTGAATAATGGCCAAACGCCGCCGCGGCCGCCAACTCAGGTGATCTGGTGATGTAATTGACCATGTCATTCCCGTACCGTGTCGACGAACATCCGTGAGGGACCGAGTGCACATCATCTACAGCCGACTCAAGCCGCCACTTGCAGCACCGAACAACCCTCCACTCATTACCAGAACCGACGATGAGTGATTCCTCTCCAGCTCATCGCCGACATCAGTGCTGTTATTTCATGGCAACATGACCAAATGAATGGCAAATGAATGGCAAATGAATGGCGTGTATGGGTTGAACGGAACGGATGGCTCTTGTCATCGTCGCCATTGCGCCGCTGCTCTCAGAACGATTGCTGCTATTCTACGGTGGCCCAAGTGCGCCTTAGGCCCAATTGAAAAAGTTTGGTTGAAAAAGGTCCTCTGCCAGCTGCAGCTACTAGGCTCGCACCGGAGGGTAACACTCGAACTCCAACGCTAATGCCACTCAATCCAAGTCTCCTAAGAAAGCAATGAAGCAATGAAGCAATGGAGCAATGAAGCAATGAAGCAATGAAGCAATGAAGCAATGAAGCAATGAGAGTTGATGAGAGTTGATGAGAGTCAATAGGAATCGATAAGAGTCAATAGGAGTCGATAAGAGTCGATAAGAGTCGATAAGAGTTCTATCGCCGACTTTGAGGTTTGCCAAGACTTTGGGTAGCAGTGCAAATGGGCCCCTGGTTCTTCTCCAAATTTTCAACCTTGATGAATTGGGGTAGGGTAACAGTGCAAATAGATCCTTCCACCTTCTCAAAAAAAAAAAAATTGAGAGAGGAAGAGAGAAAGAAAAGGCAAAAGAAGAAAGAAGGAAGAAAAGGAAAAATGAAAGTTGGGGAAAGATAAAAAAAAATGAAGTTTGGGAAGGTTGAAGCGGTTTCAAAGCTTGGTGGTTAGCGTTTGATGGGTGTGAGTGCTGTAAGCGCTTTGGAGGCGTTGATGTAAATTAACTTCCAGCTGTGGGCGGCTGGTAGCTCGAACCAGTTTTTAATTGGGCCTAAGGCGCACTTGGGCCACCGTACTATTCTCATCCTCAACTTCAATCCCAATCTCAATTTCAACTGAACCTCAACCTGAATGTCGATGTCAACCTCAACTAAAATCCCAATCTCAATCTCAACCTCACCCTTCCTCATCCTACACATCATCGGAAATTCGGAATGAGCTGCGCCATCAGATTCCAATATTTCTTACTGATCACGGTTCATTAACAACCCTTGCTACATCACTTATCGCAACCTGCTTCTATCGCTCACCTGTGCCATTTGATCCAGCTGAACTTTCCTCCGTCCTCCGTCCTCTACCTAGATACACGCGTTTACCATCCGGCAATGAGGCTCCGCCTCGCGCTTCTTCTTGACATCTTCCTGGGGAGCGCTAGTGGAGATTTTGCGGGCCTCGAGGCCGGGGGTGATGGCGTCGGTGCGCTTGTCAACAACAACCGGGACTGTAATTAAGAGGACGTGGGAGTTAGCTTGCTCTAGCTCTAGAGTAGGTATCGTGATGGGGTTAGGGACTGGCCAGAGTGGAGGTTGACGACGTGGAGAAGGATAGGATGGAGAGAAGCTCGAAGACTCGGAAGACTCACTGGATGGAGCAGCGGCCGCGATGGCGATGAAGAGGGAAAGGAGGATGGTGGTGGGTTTCATTTTGGGGGCTTTTTGGTCAGGGGAAGTGGGTACAAGACTAGACTAGAGTAGAGGTACGAGGGTGCTATTTGTTTGAGCTGGTGACTTCTGCTGTTAGGTAGGTATTTGGTGGAGTTTGAGATTGCTTGATAACCTTGTGATGGTGATGGTAGCGATGATCCTTTCTGAGAGCGAGGAAGAAAGGGAGGTCTTTATACTTCTTCTCCCGTGCTCGATCGTCAACGCTCTACTCGTCTTCCTACCTCCTCGTTGTTCCAGTCCATATCCCGGTCTGTCGAGAGACCGCCGCCGTCATTGTTTCACTTCTACTTCATCCCGGTCGGTCCTCCTCTCCCTTCTTCCCTCATCGCCTTCGTCACGATACTTGTATCACATCACAGCTGTACGGTCTCTCCGCGCCTCAGGAGCATATCGGGACAAGTCCGAAGTCCCAGCCGCGGCACCCCCGCAATGTGCAACATGGCACACCATCAAGCCAAGCCAAGCCATGCTTGAACACACACGCAAGGCTCAATCCCTCCTCCGTCTGCCACTCAGCTTCAAAGCCGCAAAAGGTGACGGGCGTGGAGTCCTCAACCAATGATCCCTACAGATATCTGACAACCAACGAACCAACGAACGTAGCGCCTTTGAGGCGTTAGTTGTGGACTTACTCATTGATCCCACCGGGAGGGAGGGAGCCTTGAACTTGAGTAAAATCTCGTGTGCTCAACAACCAATCAGTCCCGTCATGGAGGACTCCGGGCTTGGCTTGGGTGATAGACTTGTTGGCCTCGATTGGGGCATATAATGGATGGATGGTGGTGCAGGCATAATAGTCAGTCATCTGATCATGCAATGAATCAAGGGGACGATGGTGTCGACGACTTCTCCTCTCCTTGGCTGTGTGGTATCCGCCGGCACTTGCCTCAAGTGGGACATATCTTGGTTGGGTTTGGTTTTCAGTCAGGAAAGTTGGCAAGCATAGCTACCTGTAGGTAGGCGCCTGATTGGCGGCCGGATTGGACCAAGTGCGATTCGAGCCACCAGCGTCCAGCGTTAGAGACACTCGTCAATGGTTTCCGCAGCTTCTTCTCAATGTTCATAAATATTGTTGCCTGCGTATTATCGGGCATCGCTATCCGTATCTCGCTTTCCACTTGTCATTTCTCCCATTTGTGCGGCACAAACGTCGACTTGTCAAGTTGTCGTCGGAGCGTGATGTAGAACGGCGCCGCCATTGAAAGGCTATGTATGTGGTGTCGGGCTCATAAGGACTTCCTACTGTTCCACCTAACATCCAAATTCCACGGTCCGATGGTGTAGTTGGTTATCACGTCAGTCTAACACACTGAAGGTCCCCAGATCGAGCCTGGGTCGGATCATCTTTCTTTTTGCAGTTTTTGCGTGGCTGTATTCTCCACTTAGGCCCCATTTCTCGTGTGAACCCGCCACTCCTTTTTTTTTCTTCGATCATTTTCCTTGACTTTGCTCATGTGATGTGAGACGGGAAGAGCCGGTGCTGTTCTATGACTTGCCGAAGTAAAGCCTTACAGGTTGATCTCCGGTGTTTCGAGCCGTGATATCTGTTTCACTCAACCACTAGTGCTGACAGGCGGTCCGCGAGCCTCACTCAGTAAGCAACTCACTCAAGCTTCTTCTACATGTCAACCAATGCCGATGGCGGAAGCATCACACTCGGGTCGATAACCCTGCGGCACAGACAAACGATGTCCAACTCCCAAGTCTCCAGTTGTGTGACGATGATGGAACGGATGGCTGATCAGTCTCTCATTTGACTTGACGCTAGTCTTTGGACAGTTAAGTCTACTCGTAGGTGTGAGGAGAACTCTGTCTGTTAGCTCTGACTCTTTGACTCTTCTCACACTAACCGGCAGGTATCCATGTTCACCCCAATCAGCTGCCTTCCTCTGTCCGTTCCGGAGGTTAGCGAACCCCGTGGTGTCCTGTTTCCTGTTTGTAGATATGCCATCTCGGACTCGACCCGTGATCGACTACTCGTTGTCCCCAAGTTCAGTGACCCAAGATATCCATGAACATGATCTCTTGCGTTCGCGTAATAATCCGTTCTCGTTCGCCCGCGTCCTGTTCTTGTACACTCGTTAGCACTTCGTCAGTCTTCTTCTCTGCCTCCACTACTCACCTCCTCGTTCCACCAGTCTGTTGGTCTCTGCGACCGTGTTAGTCGGTCATCCTCTACCTCGATCTCTCCATTGCTCGTATGTATCTGAATCCTGTCCCTCGGTCGTCACCAATGCCTTAACCGATGATCAAACCTAGAAGTGAAAACACCGTCCCTCTCGAGACCCGCATAACGACCGGCTGTATCAGTCACCGTTGCTGTCTGCCTGAACTCTCCCAGAGACAGTAATTCTTCTTTGCCTCTATTCGGAGCCAGCTCATCATCCTGACTGTATGCACCATACTACTGCCCCGGCTCTTGTTTGGTCTGACCCAAGCAAGGCAACCCAAAAGCACTCCTTCGGATCTCTATAAGCTCAAAGTCATTACTGCTTTCGCCGTTCTCGAGTGTTGAGGATCGATCGCGATCTTGAGGTTGCTGCAAAAAGGAAGGTTTCGCCTTGTCTAGCCGTCAACAGCAGTGCGTTAATTCGTGGCTGGCCAAACTCGAAGCCTGGGTAGTAGGCAGTTCAACCCTTTGTGTGACCCTTGCATGACCCAAAAAGAGCAACGCCCGCAGAGTCAGGGAGATGAGAGAGCGCGGGCAGTGACGAGGTGCTTCCCTGAGCAAGGGATAACGCTGACGATAAAGCCACAGCAGAGGTAGACTTGTCCGAGGCTGTGAGAAACGTTGTCAGATGTATTCAATCGTCTGCCGGCCAGTTCGAGCGACAGTGGCTTCGAACCTCGAGACGGTGCACAACATAACCGAGTGTAGACCAAAGGGCTCATGGGCCTTGGCTTTGTGTGCTTGTGTGTGGGTCGACGCCTGGTCTGCTCATCCCTTTATGCCTCGATTTTCTCTCGTCGTTCCTCGTCGTCGAACGGAAGTGTTCTGTCTCGCGGCTCCCGGTGTTGGTTGTCACGCCTTTGCCATCTTCATGACTGCAGTTATTGTCCGGTGTGAACTTCGAAGGATATCTCTCGTCGCAGTGCTATATAAGTCACGCGTGGTCCTGAGCGTAGAGGCATGGAGGCGTCATACAAGCACTATCTATGGGCTCACAGGAGGGTTCGTCCGTGGATTATTAACTTGCACACGGTTCTGATGGGGACGGTTCTTATGGGGACGGTTCTCATGTGGGCGGTGCGTTCAGTAGGCAGTGCAATCATCTGCGGCTCGTTCGTAGGTGGCTCGCTCGCGGACAGTTGGATTGGGGACGGTTCGCTGGTAGACGGTTCGTTCATAGGCGATGTGCCGCGTGGCGATCGGGGACTCGTTGCTCCTCGTTGAAACCGGCCCGGCAGTCCTTCGTTAGTGTCAAGACATCGCCAGCAGCAAACACGGTCATCACTATCACCGCCTGCCACGTCTTCCCTTCGTCTGTAGGATTAGTCATTATCATCGATTCGCAACCTTCATCGCCTTGGCGCCTCTTACACGGTCATCGAAGCTGTCCAACCGCCAACGAGCCATAAGCCCAACCGTTGTCGAAGCCGTGGATGGACGAAGCGCTTGCTTTCTTTGTTGCCCTGGGTTGCTCCGCAGCATGAACTCTCGGTTGCGAAAGTCGTTGACCCGAATAGCGATAGGAACCTCCTTCTACTCGCGATGGCTGGCCGAAATTACTACTATTAGCGAGAGTATTTGCCTGCGGCAGCCCGGCTTGTTGGCTGTGAGACCAGACGGGGCTCCCGTTGCCAGTTAATCTCCAGCACCTCGTAAGGGTCCAAATGGCGTGAGTACCGTCGGCCACACTTTTATTCGTGGGGAAGAAACGTTGTTGTAGGGCTGCGGCCGAGGTGGAAGATGATCTTGACAGAAGTGAGAAGACGGAGCGAAGAGAAGGAAAACGGATCGACGTGTCGGAAGACCCCGGAGTTTGTACGTAGATGGCGCTGGGCTGGGGGGACACCCGCTGTTGAAGAGAGAGCGCATCGTGAGCGCTCGAAAAACCGGGAATACCCAACACGGGCAGGATTTAATCACTTGGTTATGAACTGCTCTGTTTTAATGCTTCCACGCATCGGCCTTGCTCAATCCTTGAAGGGGCGGTTCTTGTGTTGTCGTTGTACAGGAAGAAGTCTGACATGCCGACATGCCAAGCTACTTCAACGGCGAGTGTAACCGTGAGACTTCATGCCGCTTTGGGAGATGTAAGCTGCAAGGGGCTTTTGCGGCTCCTACGTTGTACTACAACTTCGGATGTACGGCTGCGGGAAATCAGAGACATCGGCGAGATTTGGGCTTGATATGCTCAAAAGTCACCGTAGAAGAACCGACCATCTTCTCTTCCGGTTGCCTTCCTCTACCTCGTTCTCATTAGCTTCCCATGGCACTTCCAGTATCTGCAACACCAAATCCTGACATACCTTGGCACACGATCGAACTCCTTGTTGAGATCGGCTTGCGACGGGCAATTACACACGACCATTCCCTCTGAACGGTAGTGCAGCAGACTGCCAGTGGTAGCCATGCGACCCAAAATCCTCATGATCCACGGCGGCGGCACCACGCCCGACATCTTCCGCATCCAAGCCCGCAAGCTCGACGCTGCCCTCTCCCAGTTCTTCGACCTCCACTACGTCTCCGCTCCCATCGAGTGTCCGGCGGGCCCGGGTGTCCTCCCCTTCTTCGCCGGCATGGGTCCCTTCCTGAAGTGGATGCAGGACCAACCGCCCGATCTCGAAGACCTTGACACGTTTCCAGCTCTCGACGATATGCTCCAAGTATTCCACGCCGAAGGTCCGTTCGACGGCATCGTAGCCTTCTCGCAGGGTGCCAAAGCGGCGCTGCATCTCCTGCGACATCTCGAGCGGGAGAGAAGAGGAGACAGAGCGGTTGATTTTGTCATTACGGTGTGTCCGACCTGTCCGTTTCAAGGGATCAAGGACCCGAAGGATCGAAGGAGCCCGTACGCAAAGGCGTGTTTGGCGCTGGGCAAGGTGCAGACGGAGAGTATCCATGTGCTGGCGAGCGGCGATCCGTATAATTACGAGAGCGAGTCGATGATCGAGTTCTTCGAGCCGTCGGCAAGGAAGGTGTTTAGGATCGAGGGCGGACATCATATGCCGATGGATGATGGGTTCAATAGGAAGCTGGCGGAGATGGCGGCGAGGATCTATAATGGGATATGATCGGTCGTGGTCTCGATGGGTCGTGGGGCGTATTCGTGTCGAGGAGGACAAGCGGCGTGGGGCTCGCCGATGGTGGAGAGGCAAAACGGGTTGCGGGATATCGAGGAGGCGCTTTGCGAAGCGGTGATCGAGTTGGCTTGGGGTTGGTACGACGACATCGGTTGACTGCGAGTCTGTATTTTGTCGCGTTCTTGTAGCTCCTCTATCTTTTTGTTCGTCCGCCGCCTGTTTTTGTGTAGGAAATCCAATCTAGAGTAATTTCTGCTCCTGGGTTCGGTGTACGGGCAACCTTTTTTCGAAGGCCTATATCGCGCTGTGAAACAAGCTGTTCAGAGCTGACGGAGAGAAGCTATGGAGGTTGTCGAGGAGACGCTTTCGAAGCATGGACGGAGATGGAGAGGGCGTTACGCGATGGGCTGTGAGGAGCTCGAGGATCTCGATCGATTTGTCCTTGGTGTATCTTCTTTATTCCTCCTTATTCCACTCCTAGTCTCGCCTATTTCTCGTCGCTCCCGGCGTATCGCTTCGTTCGCCTTGGACCCTGCCACCGTGGTCACGAGCAACCGTGATGTCGAGATCTAGCAGTGACGCCTTGGTCTGTCTTCTTCAGCGTCGAGCTGTTTGGACTTTTGCTACGAGATCCGGGTTCGAGGGCTGATCGTGCGGCGGTTGATCATGGGCATCGTGTATCCTTCGTAGCGCGAGGAATCTCGGGACCGGTATGACGAGGAGTCACTCTGAGCCAAAGCAGCTGTCACATTCCAAAGTATTAGCATCGTTATATAACAGGAATAGAAGTGAGGGTAAGGTAGTAGATTGATGATGGTACGGTAAATAGAAGCCATCCTCTAGTTGATGGACGGATGATCAGCGAGCAACAGTCGAGTTCGAACGCCGTTCCCGTCTTTCAGCTCGACTGGCTGGAAGAGGAGTTGAGTTGGGAGAAAGGGGTTTGTTGATGTGTTTCCCCGGAAAAAACGGGGATGAACGGTCGACAGGGCAACCTTGACTTAGCGTCCCACTTATTATGTTAACGACACTTCTTGATGAAGGAAGATCCGGCCGTGATCTCGTTTAGCAACCTTCAAGACAAATAGATGGCGGGGTGGACAGGGCGTTTCCCAAGCTGGGGAAGAGTGAGTTGGGGAAATTGGGGTAGATGCGGGGTAGGAGCGAGCCGGACCCCGATTGGTGCTCCTCGTTACCGCTGGGGTACCGTAACAATGGGAGCGATAGCTTGCTAGCGGCCGCCGTATAGTACACCGAGGACAAAGGGCAATTGCGGGAGAAAGAACATTATATGGACGAGCGGGAGTGTATCACTTTGTCCATTGTTTTTTCTATGTCAATCGAATGGGCATTGTTGGTAACAGGTCAGAATCTCGATGGGCGGTGCGTCTTGCTTATTTACAGAATCAAAAGTGCTTACAGGTATCTTACATTGTGCGTAACATCGCCTCTTCAACCATCACTGCTGTGCTGTTCCCTTTTCGCGGACACTCGCTTTTCTCTCACTGATTCAGGCCAGTAAAACGATCAAAAACAGGACATGGCCGTTTTGGAGGACGACAACACCACCGCCGCGAAACAGAGACTCTAATCGGATCATGTTTACTTGGCGCTTCCCTCCTCCTGAACCCCGTCACCGAGTGCTCCATGGTTTCTATCCTGGAGTTGTCAGCTCTTCCGAGACAGTCCACGTTCCTTTCGCCGCAGTCGGCATTTCTATGATTCGGATTGCCCTACAACCCCTGAAGGATGGCCAGGGAACAGCGACGGTCTCTTCACCTTGTCAAGGCAAACTGTTTCCGTGCGTCCGTCCAAGCAGCAATCACTGAATGTTTCGCCCATGGCAAGCCGGTCACTATTTTCCTCATTCGTTCGTTTCTCATCCCTCCTACGCGTATAAAATCCTTGTGTTGTCCTACTTTAGGCAGACTGCAAGCATATGCCGACAGGAGGAGGCAGACCGAGGAGACCAAGTCATCAGCAGGACGATGATGGGACTGAGAGGGATTTTGAAGCGGCCAAGAACGGAAAAGTTCTCTGATTTACAGTTTTCATGGATTCCTCGGGTCACCAGCACAATTGCTGGTAGCCACGTCTGGTCTGGGAGTTGAGAGAGTTCGTTGTCTGTTACAAGATACCCTAGGCGGTGTTGGGGTAAGAGTTCGCGTTAGTTGCTGTCCCACAGATGGAACACAGCTGTTCCTGCCTTGGTCATATTATTCTTTGCTTTCCTTGACTTTTCCTGTGCAACTGGTACATCGCAAGTGTTAAGATTAAGAGTGTGATGTTCAGTGGCGTCCTCCAGGTCCTCCCAAGTTGCTTTTCTACGTGGCTCTTGTTCCTTGTGCCCTTTCACTGCTTGTCTGGAGGACGATATGTTGGTCCTCGATCAATCCTTAGCTCCTTGGGTGTCACGGGTGTCTTCCTCCGACTTGCCCCAAGTGCGGCAAAACACCGCGACAACAACAAAGGCCTGCCAGCAGCTACCGTTGAACTCGTAGCAAGATGATCAAGAGAATCACTCTCCACGTCTCCACAAGCGAATGGATGGAGAACTAAGCACATCACGACTCACGGAACATGACAACAGTACGTTAGGAAGGGCAACGAGGGAGGCCTAGTGGCCCGGTTAGCCAATTAGTTTCGGGTTGTGGCTCATGTTACAGCATATAACAGCGGGAATACTGCTACCAGACTGCCCGAAGATCAAGAAAATGTAGCAGAAGAGAGCCTAAGTCGCCTATTGTGACGGCTGGCAGGAGGTCTCATCGGCTGCCTATCCGGCCCAGATGGAATCGCGGACCGCACTGATGCCACTCGACAAGTCTACGATGGGACGTCGCCAAGGACAGGTAGTCCCCAGGGGCACTGGCTGGGCACTGGTGGGAGCCAACAGTCCCGTTCCTGCCTGGACGAGTTCCCGAATCCCAAGCACCGGCCAGACACAACTTCTGCCCCACTTTGGCTGGGCAACGCTTGCGCGCCGCTTCTAGCTCGCGGCAAGCCAACGGGAATCTTTTCCAGGTTGTTTTCTTTCCTGCTTTGAACGTCGAAATCCGCCCCCCATCAAGAACAACTTGGATTTGCCCAAACAACGGTCACGTCTTGACACCCCCCGCACGGAAAGGTGTTACACGTCGAGCAATATCCCTCTCTTCTCTCTGACTTCCGCGCGACGTTGACCCCCAGTTGTTGGACTTCACTTTTCGCAACGGCACCATACTCTCAGCACCTCACCACATCTGCATATCAGGGCCAGCAATACACTACAGTCGGAATTCCGTGGTGGTTGTCGCACCCGCATCACGGGAAGTATACATCCACAGCAATATTTCAACTACCGGGTGCAAAATTCCCATCCAACCTCCCGCCGCTGGACTTCTTAACCGCCGACATCATGGATCCTCAAGCTATCAACAATCCACCTGCCGAAGATCTCTACGACGGGGCGCCAGCCGACTGGGTGGAACTTGTACAAACACTTCCACTTTGTGACCAGTGTGGCGAGAGGCCGGCTCATCTACCCGGCGCAAGCAGGTGCCTCGGGTGCCTCGGAAACAGGCCCGGCCCCAATCGTAGGAGACAAATGTGGCGCATCATTCGCGAAGGTGGGAATTACTGTAGCAGTTGCTACACACGGGAAGCTCCTGAACTGGGGCAATCTTGCCCTCGCTGCGTCATTTTTCGGCTTGCAGCAAAGCTTCTGCGGAAGCTTAATGTCCTCCTGGTACCTGCAACGAGGAAGATGCAGATGGCTCACGAGGCTGCAGAGTCTGCCAGAAACGCAGACACCCCCCTGGCGGCCGTACAACATGCCATCAAGGCCCTAGCAACAGTGGTCAACGTCTGCAAATTATTGGAGCGGGCTGGAAACATATTGCGCGAACTGACTCAGGTCGACGTGGCGAAGGGTGACGCCGCCAGACCGAACTTTCTCGGCGCTTTGCACAGGTATCGGGAGGTTGCGCCCTTGGTTCAAGATGCCTTCGTTTTTGCTGCGACCGCTTTGGCAGCACAGAACGACAACAACCGGGGGCTCATGATGGAGGCGTTGTCAAACATCGACAACTTCATGCCCCAGCTACCACCTCAGCAGCATGGCGAACATCAGAATCAGCAGGGCAGCATTGCCCACCCGCATCACGGTGATCATCAGCACCACGCTGAAGATCCGCTGGGAGAAAACAACAACAACGTCATTCCACCTGAGTTCCCTCAAAAGCCTCAGGGCGCCATTGCCCACCCGCATCACGGTGATCATCAGCACCACGCTGAAGATTCTGTGGGAGACAACGACAATTTGATTGCGCATGAAGCTCCTCAACAGCCGGACGGCCATGAACAACAAGTTCGCGAAGAAAACCTTTCGCAGGCTGTTCCTCAGCAACCCAACGATAACCAGCAGGATGACATTGAGGAGTATCCGCACGATATGCTGTTCATCCACGACTATTTCCTGAATCAAAGATACAACCCACTTCCACTGGTCGCGCCTCAAGAGGAGGAGGACGATGACGATCCCTATCCGGACAATATCTTGTTGGCCATCGACCGTATCTTGAACCAAGCGTACAACCCCGCTCCCCAGACGGACAACTGAGCTATCATCAGTGTCGTTCGACAATACTATCATCTGGAGTTCATACATGGTGGGTTGGGACGATATGTCAGGGATCAAATTGCTCAAGGACGGCAAGGACAACCCGAAGCGACCGAATCCGCTCCATAAGACCGGGGAGACCTCGAACCAAAACTGCCGTCGCCACGGCGCAAAGGACCCGGCGATTGGAGGCTCAAGTATCTTGGCACTGAACAGATAGTCTCCGTCATCAAAGGATAAAGACTAGGCGGAGCGGGCGGAGAGGGCGAAGAGGTGAGGAGGGTTTGTGGGCTGTGATAGTACGTCTGCCATCGACTCTTACCAGACAGATCGCCGCAGATGAAGGAAGCCGGTTGTGAGGCTACTACTTGGGAAGCTTGGAGTAGGGCGTTGATTGGCTTTGGAAGATACCCGAGCGGAGTATTGTACGAGTTTCAGTTTTTATTTGCTACCCTGATGCTGGAGAACAAGCTGTTCTCGTCGTCATCGCTTAGAAATACCTATATAGTCTGGGTATGGTTTTATATCTCGTTTTTTCCCATTCTTTCTTCGTCCTTCTTTCAAGATTTCATAGTGCTTTTCTACTCGTACAGTGACATGACATAGCTTTTCCTAGGGGATGTGCCCCTATAGCTTCGAATCCTCGAGGACGAGGCAAAAAGGGAGAGCAGGTCGCAAAGGCTGTCACATCAACCCCGGATCACATTTGTCTGAATGCCTAACGGCTCCCCATGAAGTAAAGGGCATTGTGAACATCGTGGATGGCAAGATCGAGGAGGTCCGTACGCCGTATTTATCCCCTGAACTTCTCCGCGCACTTCGAGTACGTACCTTGTGGGAGCAAACCGTCTCATGTTGCTTGGACGGCACACACCCAAATTCCAACTTCTACTCCATTGTTTCAAGGACCGAGTGGGGACTGGGTAACGGTCGTTGGCAGGGCACTCTCGCTTCGTGGAAATCCAGCGAGTAGCTCCTTTTTTCTTCTTCTTTTTTGCCGTCCTATACTCGACGACTACTTCAATCATATTGTGGTCAACTGTTGGGACAAGCACCATACACCGATATCTTCGCATACGCGCAACACACTCAGTAACCGTAAACCCTCCCCCTCATCTCTTCCCATCTCTCCCCATCTCTCCCCATCTCTCCCCATCTCTCCCCGTCTCGGGCATTGCTCCCCATTGCATCTCTTCCCCGTCTTGCGCATCTCTCCTTAGAGACAACCACCGCGCTCTTTCCTCCTCCCCAATCCACACCCCCAGACCTTCCCTAACTTCGTTTTCTCTGAACGCGACCACTCCTCTCAGAGGATCAGAGATTTTCCTGCGCTTCCCCGCGCAGCGCACACACTGGTTCTCTCTGGTAAACTGAGGAGATGGATGAAGAAGAACAGATCCCTCAGCATCCTGTCATCGTTCAGGTACGCCAACACTATGATGCTTCCCCTTAGACGCATCAGTCACACCCATGATGGTATCTTCGTCGCTTCTTGTATGTAACTAACTTGCTCAACAGGGCCACCAACCCGGCGTCCAAGACGAACACTACCAGCCGGTCGCGGTCAATCCTCCTCCCAATCAGAACCACCTAGCCATCAATCAACCCTCGCACCAGAACCATCTAGCCGTCAATCAACCCGCGAACCAACCCGCGAACCAGAACCAGCCGGTGGTCGTTGACCAACATGAGGACCAGGCTGCCAATCATCAGGCCGGGGGGCACCCCTTTGACCATCCCCCAGCCTTGTGGATCGACTATCTTGAGACTCTTCCGATTTGTCGCAAGTGCGAAGTAAGGCATGTCCGTTTGCCCAATGCCAGGACATGTCTGGAGTGCCTGAAAAATAGGCCAGGCCTGTTGAGGCGTCGCAGGATGAACGAGATCCTACATAACGGTGGCTTTTACTGTAGCAGTTGCTAGGTACATACGGGAAGCCCCGCACCCAGGAGAGTCATGTGCTCGCTGCAGGCATATGAGAGCGGTGGCCAGTTTTCGGAGGAGACTAACCCTACTGCTTGGAGAAGCTCGGGAAAGGTTTCTAACTGCGTTGGATGCAGTGCTAATTGCTGTGGCCGCAGACACGTTCCTGGTTGCTGGTCGGGAGTCACTTGGCGCTTTTAAAGCTTCTCGGGAAGCCTTGGACATTCTCCAAGAAGCCTATGAGGTTTGGGTCCGGCTGGCCGCCATCGATGCGCCTAAAGCAGAAACAGCTTTGCCGGCACTGATCCACGCGTATGAACAGTCTGCCGAAGTTTCCGACCGCGCGGTTCGGGCTTGGGATGTGGTTACTACTCGACTGCGGCGGGCGTAAACAACACCTATACTAACGCACATCTTCTTGCTGTCCAGCAAGACAACGGCGTACTTCCTCACGACAACTAGGCTATTTACTCCGACGAAGGGTATATGGAACGGGACAACCTGTCGTGCCAGGAGGACACCACTTGGCACTAGGACGGAACCCCCTTGATTATAGCAGTACGACGGCTATACCAACCTTCAGCCGGCTACTCCTCAATAGCACGACATTTATATTAACCCTCAGCCGGCTACTCCTCAACACCACGCCGGCAATGCCAACCTTCAGCCGGATAATCCTCCCCACAACGACGGCCATGCCAACCAGACGGTGGATACAGACAGACAGAAAGTCCAAGAATGACGATACTCACTATGACGGAGACGTAAACATTTGCAGCAGCTGCTACCGCCGTGAGGCCCCGGTGGCTGGCCAGTCCTGCCCTTACTGCCGTAGCGTGATGGCAGGAAGGCTTGGAAGACAGATGCGGCAACTGTTGAGGCAAGCCGCGGTCCAGTTTCAATGTTACGATCCAATCAGAAGCCCCTTATGTAAGCTAGATAGATTGACCAATAAGGGACAACCCGTACCTAGGGTCCCGGTGTCCCGAGAATACGGGACTACGGGACCAGGTTACATTGGGTGTCCCGGAGTCCCGAGAACACGGGACT
>RAOC01000346.1:0-33335 GCA_009804845.1 Neurospora sp. FGSC 26637
TAAGGTACCTTCTTCACGACGAGGATTCCAAAATGAGTCGGTTGGTTCTACGGACCCGGAGTGGTGGATGCGGCAGGGGAGGAGGTTGGGTGTTGTTTTTGGGGTGTTGGAAGAAGGTTGTTGGAAGGCGAGGATTGGCTGGGACATTTCGCCTGGCTGTTTTGTACTGCTGAGATTGTGGGTTGTTGAAGGTTCGGGGGGGGGTTCTTAAGGTGATTTTCGCTGAGTGAAATGAGGTTGATGGTTGGTGATTAAAGTCAAGTCAGTGAGACGCGAATGTCAAGTGAAAGACGCGAAGATGCGTGACAACGCACGGATCACTTGGTTAATTGCGTTCGGCGACAGGGAGATAGAGGTAGGTACCCGTGCCCTCCATAATCGAGCTCGTTAAAATGACTGTGTCCCATATTGAAACTACTGTCCCTGACCACCCAAGTATTGCTAGGTACACAGTCACTTTAATATTGGACACAGTCGTTTTAACGGACTGGGCCAAGATCACCATTCAACCAACAACACCAAGCTATCGAATCGCGATGCAGTCTCTCATCGAAAAAGCAAGCGTCAAGTCCAGCGACGTGTTCAACCTCACCGCCATCAAGATTCACATCGCGGGGTTTTCAACGTCCAGAACCCGACTGGTCCCAAGGTGAGATGCATTTCAGATCTCGAGTCACGTCATCATCAACAACACAATAAACACCCAACTAATCAATATCGCACAGCTCCCCTCTCAATTCCCCAGGCAACCCAGGTTCCAGAACCCATATCAGAAATCCCTGGTCCCTTTCAGAGCACCAGATGGCGGGGTTTTCAACATCAAAGACCCGACAGATCCCAAGGTGAGTTTCCATTTTAGATCTCAACTCACGTCATCATCAACACAATAAACACCAAACTAACCAATATCGCACAGCTACCCTCCCAACTCCCCAAGCAAGCCAGGATCCAAAGCCCATATCAGAAATCCCTGGCCCCCTTCAGAGCAACAGAAGAAGATCATTGCAGAACATCCGCTCGGTGGTACTCTTGACAGCGTTCGAGACAAATTGCGCGACTCCAACGAAGCCGACGAGACGTATCAGACATATATTGAAGACCTTTTAGAGGCGCTTATGTTCTCTCCCGCAACATTCAGTATTCCTTTTCCCGACGGAAATAGTTACGTGGTAGACAGCCTAATTCGCATACTACAGGATGTTCGAGGCGGGAAGATAGCAAATCTCGACCCATTTCGCCCTCTCGTCCGCCATATTGTCGACAACTCCGACGACAACGCCATTTGGGCTGCCGTCTTTAGCCTCGCCGACACCTTGATTCCCCGCACCCCCGCCACCATCCCACCCACGTTTAAAGGAACGCCTGTCGAGACCAGTTCGAGTTGGCTCGACGATAGTGTAATGCGCGAGAATGTGGAAAGGGAACAGCTCGTGAGGTTTAAAGACTGCACTTTCCGTAACGTATGGGGGTTTATGGACAAGTTCTTCAACCCTGAGAGCTGGCGCGACGAGCAGAAAGCGATGCTGGAGAAGATCATGACAGAGCATAACGGAGCGGAATGGACGGGCTTCCCGGCCACTCCTGATGAAAACCAGGTCTGGGACTGGCTTCGCTCCCTGGAAGAGCGCTTCCTGGCCGACGCGCCATACAAACTCCATACCACCGCATCTGCCAACCGGCTTGGGGAACGGAAAGGCCAGATGGATATTTTCATACAAACGCCAATCACGGCAGCGACCACCACTTTTGAGTATAAGCACGTTCTTGTTGTCGGAGAGCACAAGAAATCATACGATCCAAGCAGGTTCAAGTGGGATTTCCTGCAACTCACCCGCCATGTACGAAATGTCTTTATTGACTAGCCGACCCGTCGATTCGTTCACGCCTTCTCCCTCTACGCTTCCAACATCGAGCTCTAGATCTTCGATCGGGCTAGGGCGTATAGCTCAGGGCCTTTCGACATTCACGATAAGCCAGACATATTTGCGCGCGCTTTGGTCGGCTATATTACAATGGACAGTGATGCGATGGGCTTGGATACTTTTATGGAGCGAGAAGGCCAACAACGCTACATCAAGTTGAACGACCCATACGGTAAGGAAATGAGGATTAGGCTAAATAAGGCCATATATAGGCCGAAGGCCATCGTATGTCGCGGAACTACCTATTATGAGAGCGAAAACAACACCGTCGCCAAATTTGCTTGGGTATCTCTATTGGGTGAACGGGCGCCGGAGGCAGAGTACCTAACGCTAGCAAAGCAAACGGGCGTTAAAGGGGTGGCTGGAATAGTAGCGCATCATCGAATTACTACTATTGTAGAAATTCGGAAGGGACTGCAGTTTCCAACGGCTCACCGGTTCCGGAACAAGGAGGAGAATAGTCACTTTGACGACCTTCCATCGACCACAACAAGCACTGATACATTAGGATACAAGCGCAAGGCGCCGTCCGACGCCACTACCAACACCGTATTCACATCTAATAAGAAGCAGCGATTCGATAGCCAAAGGCTACCTCAAAATCCGACATGGAGCATCCAGCCGCCGCCGTTGACAAACAAGACCAAGCCGACCCTGTCTACGCCTAGCAAGGACCCGTGGGAAGAGAAAATCTGTTCCTGCCTCGTTATGTCACCAGCCGGGCACGTCATCAGCAGGTTTGGCGCGATCAAGCAACTGCTGGAATCGATGCGAGATGCGATCAAGGCGTACCGATCTCTCTACGTCACTGGCAATATTCTCCACCGTGATATATCTCCAAACAATATCATCATGACGGACCCCCGAATCGCAGATGGCTTCAAGGGCATGCTGATCGACCTTGATATGGCGGCCAAGGTTGGAGATGATGATGACGGCCCGAGCGGAGGAGCGCAACAAAAAATAATTGGCACAGTCCCGTTTATGGCGATTGAAGTAATACGCAACATGGACCACACATACCGTCACGACCTCGAATCGTTCTTCTACGTCCTACTTTGGCTGTGTGCGCGCCAATCATGGGATAACGGACTTGCCGGCGGGGACGGGCAAGCACCTGAGTGGAGCATTCTTGAACGATGGGAGAAGGGCACTTTTAGTCACATTGCTTTGGCCAAGCAAGGCGATATGTCCGGTACGTTTGTTGAGCTTCTGGAACAGTTTCCAGAGTCGTTCAAGGTTCTGGAACCGCTTTGTCGGAAGATTAAGGATATTCTTTTTCACAAGGGAAGCATACCTTTCGTGGGAACCCCCGAAGGAGACCCGGACCAACTCTATAAGCCCATCATAGAAGCTTATAATGAGGCCATCGACAAGCTGTAGAGATTACATAGTGGGGGGAAGAAGAAAGCGAGACGATGGAAAGGGTGGTTGATTCTTTTGTTATTTTAGTTGTAGAAGGGGAAGAAGGAACCAGAAAGAAGGGCAGTCAGTGTACGCATCCAAGCGTCGTCATCAGACATTTGAACCTAGTCTCTAGGCAGTTCCTGAATGACAAAATCCCTAAGCGACTCTGGCAGATGTGTTTTCAAGTTCTTGTAACGCCTATCGCAGTGTCGTAACGGCCTTTCCTAGCCAAAGCGAGCCGTACCATGGATGTTCGGTTTATTTTTACGACCACTTTGATTGCTTGCAGAATTCAGCGCTGTAGCTTCTGCATGTTCCAGGGGAACGTGCGGTTAACCTTAACCCCGGATATGGTCCGCGTTTGGGATCGTCGGCGACGAGAACTGGAGGGACGGGAGACACTCAATAATTACATGATCAAGACCCGTCGCGTTGCTTCTCGCTGCCGGATGAGGGTAATACGAAAGACAGACAAATTAATATAAAGTCATTGTTGTCACACTACGTGGTCAGAAAACAGCTATATGTACAAGGAGGCAAAGACCGACACAACAAAGTCCACAACCCCCCAACCAAGTTACCAACCAACCCACGACGGATCACACACACAGCCTTCGTCGTTCAGTTTTTCTTCCCCACGACACCACCCCCCAGGCAGCCTTCGCAGTGAAAAAAAAAAAAGAGTCAAGTCAATCAGAGCTTGACCTGAGCTCAAGTGAGCAAAAACCAAAAAAAATTATGGCCGGACGACCCCCGCCGAAGCAGAGATAGATACATTGATGACAGCAAACAACTCTCGCGATGTGTGCACTGCACTGCACTGTTCATTGAGCTGCCTGCCGCCGCCATACTACGCAGGGATCTTGAGAGCTCCCGCGCAGTCAGCCAAATGAAATTGGAGGGGAAAAAAAAAAAAGAAAGAAGAGGACGGAGGAATGGAAAAGTGAGAGGGGAGAGGGGGGTTATTAATACCTCTACTCTAGACTTTGGGCTGGGCTGGGGAGGGGCTGGGGACGGGCAATGGGAATGGGTTGGGGACGAGAAGTCGAGAAGGAGGAGGAGTTGGGAGCGAGAGAGGGGGAGAGAGATGCCGCGGGCTGTTGCCTCTTTTGAGGAGAGTTTTGGCAAGTGAAGTGCAGTGGTCGGGTGTCATGGAGAGAGTGCGCTGGAGATTCGGGTTGATGAGGTTCAGTCGAGTGGTTGTTTCTCATTCGTCGCCAAGTGGCACTTTGACGGCAAGCTCGACATATCCTTCGACTCACTTCCAGTTTCTGCTGAGAAATTGAGAAGGAGCTCTCAGGCAAAACGGAAAGAAACTGAAGCATGCCCGCTGACGGATGCTTTAGGAGCGAAGACTTGGTTACCAGACTCGGAGTGTTTGATCCGGGTTCGCCGAGCAAGCGGAGATCTTATCACCGGACTGACCTCGGTGGCAGGCGCCTCGACACGCAGGAAACTCCTCAAAAGGATGAGGAAGGAAGCACCAATACAAGATGTGGAAGGTATGGTGAGGACTCAGTTATGGTATTGTGGGAAACAGTCAGCGAGCGGCCGCGATCCGTGTCGCAAATCTCATCATGCTATACTGTGCCCCGGGATCTGTCCAATCTCAATGCTTGGTTCCAGAGGCATCAGCATACAACATGTCCTTTCAGTCGGGTGATGGCTCTTCGCGTTTCGTGCGAGGCGCGGGATTGGTATCGTCAGGTGCCTGCCTGATCTGAGAGAGGCCGTTCTTGCGGTTTCAAGTTGCTCACAAAGTCACCTCTCGGCCATGGAAGGCTTGCCGCAATCGCACCTGCACCGACCGAAGTGGAAGCCATGCGGTCTTCCTAATACAATTAACCACTTCAAACGTGCCTTCCTTTATCCGCACAAGAAAATTCTCTCTGAGAAATAAGCTCAAGTCTAGACCTTGCCCGGTTGGAGGTCCTCACCGCCGAGAACAACGAGGATACCGTGGGGTGACGAGATTGCCGATTGCATCTTTGCCAGGCGCTACAAATATTGGATATTTCAGCAGCACTTTTCAACACTTCACTTGGCCATTTCCCACCCTATAGTACGGCCTTGTTCATGTCCCTACCCTAGTGATTCCCATCTACGGCCTCACCTTTGCGGGCCGACTCAGCTCCTCCTATTGCCGTTGGCCGCGCTCTATTGTCGACCCGCCATTTCATCCCAAGTCTTCCAAACCTTGATCGTTGAGCCCTTTAACCTAGACCGCCCCGTTTTCTGCTCAATGCCTGCGCAAATTCACGCGACAGACACAATAGCGCGTCTGCTATTCACTCGGCCTCGAAGCCTTCGATCTGACCAAAGACCGCAACCTTTTCTGGTGACTCAGATCAGCTCCCGACGCTTCTTCTTCCATACAAATATCTGCCAGCTCCCGACCTCATGTCTCCCAAGAAACAGGATCCTGAAGAGTAGGCACTTCTCATTATCTTTCTCCCCTTCTTGCACTGACGACCACTGACCCCTTTCCAGATACGAGTGGAGCCAACCTTTCCAAGTCCACAAGCGCATCTATCGCGACATAAATCACGAAAGAGGAGAAAGTCTCATGGATCATTTCGCAAGAGTCCTGGAGTCCAGAGGCATGCACCCTAAACAACGTCTTCCGAACATTCCCGAATGCCTCACCGGCATCATCTACCGCGGCACTTCGCACCTGCGCCACAAGCTAGGTAGCCTGACATGGGGTCCCGCCGTCCAGTTCGCCAAGGCCATGGCCCAAACCACTTTCGCTTCCCTCCAAGTTGGCACACTGCTTCTCGTCGACCAAGTGTCCGCGGAGATTCATGTGCACGGCGACACTCTCGGCGCTGGGCCTGGCGAGCTCGGCAACTTTGTCCTCTGCCGCCGCCACACTGCCGTATTCGAGGACGAGCGCAAGGCCACCGATCTCCCTGGTGTGGAGTTGGTTGTGATGGACGACGCGTTCTGGTTGCGACTGCTTCTGTTCACGGACATGGGTTTCGCAGAGTCGTACATGCTAGGCGAGTTCGAGTGTGACGATCTGACGTCCTTCTTCCAGATGTTCATCTTGAACCGTGAACAGTTGAACAACGGCACGACTTGGTTCTCTGGATTATTTTCCCACGTCACCGGCCTCGCTCGCTTGGCAAATACCATGGAGAACGCTCGTCTGAACATCGTAAGGCATTACGACATCAGCAACGATATGTTTGCTGCTTTTCTGTCGCCAGATATGATGTATTCGTGCCCAATTTGGAAGCACTCGACCAACTGTGAGGAGGAGAGTCTGGAGGACGCTCAGATGAGAAAGATCAACTACTTCATTGAAGCAGCCAAAATCAAGCCAACCGACCATGTCCTGGAAATTGGAACCGGCTGGGGCACCATGGCCATTGAAGCAGTGCGCAAGACAGGCTGCCGCGTCACGACTATAACGTTGTCACGGGAGCAAAAGGCCTTCGCTGAGGAGAGGATTCGGGCAGCGGGCTTTTCGGACAAGATTGCAGTGTGTCTGTTGGACTACCGAATGCTGCCTGATCGGGAGGTTCCCTACGACAAGATCATATCTTGCGAAATGATCGAGGCCGTGGGCGAGAAGTTTCTGGCCACGTTTTTCTCGCGCATTGACAAGCTGCTGAAGAAAGACGGAGGGATTGCCGTGTTCCAGTGCATCACCATGCCGGAGGGACGACACAAAGGCTATTCGAAGCGTGAAGAGTAAGTCGTCGGTGTCTTGTAGGGTGTGCCGTCAGCTAACGTCTGTAGCTTCATTAACCACTACATCTTCCCTGGAGGATACCTCCCATCCGTCACGCAGTTGATCAACCACATCACGACCGAGTCCAACGGAACGCTCATTGTCGAAAAGATCAAGAACATCGGCCCACATTATGTCAAGGCGCTGAGGCTGTGGAGGGAGGCCTTTATGGACCAGTTTGACAGCGTGATCGTGCCGGCTTTGATGAAGGAGCATCCTAGCATGACGGAGAAGGACGTTGAAGTGTTTCAGCGGAAGTGGGAGGTGAGTTGTTCTTCCGGTTATTGGAGTTGAACGAAGCTGACACATGCCCAGTACTACTTTTCGTATAGTGAGGCCGGTTTCCTGACCAAGACGTTGGGAGATGTGATTATCACAGTTGGCAGGGAGGGTGCGCTTGAGCTGATGGAGGGTATTCCGTTGTGATCGTTGATGATCCCGCCCACATCTTCACGTACGGCGAAGCGATATGGTTACCGTAACCGGTAGGGAAAGGACGGATGTTGGGGGATCATTAGAGATGGGTATTCAGGTGGTTTCGGGTGGGCACTGCATATAGACCATGGCATGGCATCTTGTGAGTTTTCAGGCGTCTCTTTGTTGGTTTCACTCGGATTGTATGCGAACCGAAAAAACGGGGATCGACGTCAAGGACAAGCTGGATTTTGCTTTCTGCTGTTTGATCAGTTGCTGATGAGAAAAGCAGAAGAAAGCATGAATGGGTATACCTACACAGGAAAATCCGGGGATGCAAACATGATATCTAGGTAAAGGCAGATAGATACCTTGGAACCAATAGACCTAATAGACCTCTTGCTCGTATTTTGTCCCCTTCCATCTCTTCCACCAATCACTTTTGCCGACTCTCCCTCGCACCTGATCCATCTCTTCATTTCTTGCCCTTCTTCTTTCCGCCACCACCACCACCACCGTTCCCTCCTTTCTTCCCCTGCCCCTCCTCATACCGATTACTATTCTCCATATCAAACCCATGCTTCTCCTTCCTGAACAACAACATGGCCACCCTAGCATCCTCCACACTACTATGCTGTCCCGTCTGAATCTCCACCCCCAACACCTCCTTCGCCAACACCCTCAAACTCGGCTTCGGCCCATGTCCATACTTTTTAAACCCACTATACTTGGCCGTATCCCGTATATCCCGATGCGGATGCTCCAACCCCAACACCTCCAAATCATGCTTCACGTCATGACCAACCAATATCCGTCCCTTGAGAAGGGCGGCAACAGTAGCCTGCACAGAAGCGAATGACCTGGCAAAAGCCATGTGCCGCTTGGAGATTCCCGACACATGTGTCCGCCAGTCGGTGACGAAGGCGGTCGGTTTCACGTACGAGTCGTAGATTTGGTGTCCGTGGAAATTGACGAGTGAACAACGGGCGAGAACGGAGACGAGACCTTGGGGGCCGGTGCCGACCATTTCGCAGTCTATTGCTAGGTATTTGCCTAGTGTGTTTTCCTTGGTTGCGCGGAGGATGAGGGCGAGGTCGGCGGTGGTGGCGCTGGTGGTTGTGGAACCGTTGGAGAGGGATAGGGTGAGGTCGGCAGGCAAGGGGAGGCCGTTGTTGCTGGTGGAGTTGGTGGAGGGGGACTGGCCGGGGAGGGTCAGGCCGGCGTTTGGGACGGCGGGTGGGAGGGTGGATAGGAGGGGGATGTGGGAGGACGAGGAGGAGCGAAGGCCCAGGTTGTAAGCTTCGGCGAGGGATTCAGAGGAGATGCCTTCTTCGGAGGCCCAGAGGTGGAGGGAGGGGGAGATGGTGTTGGGGGAGTCGGAGGTTGTGGGCTGGGAGTGGGTGGCTCCCATTTTTGCTGCTGGTTTTTCTTCTGATGAAGTGCTGGTTGTTGTTGATTTGGGCGTGAGGGTCTTGCGTGATTGTTGGGACTGAGACCGTGTCTTCTGCTTCTTAGACGGGGCCTTGGACTTTTCCGTCTCGGCCCTCTCCTCGGCCTTGCGCTTCAAGGTTTCGGAGGAGATGGACTTTTTGGAAGTTGCCTGTTTGAAAGCAGCTTCTTGGCTGATGGGGGCTGACTTGGTTGGTGGGGCCTTGAGCTTTTCTTGCAACTTCTTCCAGTTTGACGAGAGTTCCGGGGCCATGGTTGACAGGAGGGCCTGCCTTGGTCGGTTTTGGTGGTGAAGTCTCGAGAGAGTGAGGATGGGTTTTGAGGACAATGGAAGTGAAGGGTGTTCACTGCTGATGAGGGGTCGCTTGTGGTACGTCTGATAGGCGCTGCAGGGAATTGGAGGTCGAGGTTCTCTGGTGAAGTCCAATTGGTACTGAGTGAAAGTAAACAGTAGGAAAAGATAAGAAGATTTCCAGATGGTGATAAGTTTTGCATGAATGTGAAAGTGGATGTTGATGTTGGACCCACTTGTTGGTGTTCTTGAAAATTCAACTGGGGAAATCGGTTCCTGGCGATTGACAGGGTAGACAAGGCATGCCAGGGGTCTGTGTCCCAAATGCACCACAATGCCGGTGCGCGATGGAGCCTTCTACGTCTTTCTACACGTGGGCTCGCCACTGAACAACCCCTCCAAAGGTTTGGAAAGCGTCCACTGAAGAGTCGCTGAACACCACCAAAACACGTCAAGACAAACATCGCGCGTCGCCCGTTAAATTGATCGCATTCAATTGCCCACAGCCAACATCCATCAATTCTTGTCGCAAAACATTGCTGTTCATCGATCGGATCATATACACCTGGAAAAAACAAGGTCCGCCATCATGAGTCGCCCAGGTGGCGATGCCACTGTCGGCTCCGACGAGAAGCGACAGAAGGGCAAGGCGACGCCTGATACCATCAAGTATGTTGGCACCCCCATGGTCGAGAACCAGCTACTAACACCCCACACCACAGAATGGGATGCATTGCCATGGTGATGAAAGAAGGCCAACTACGACGAGCAGAGATCCTCAGTATCAAAGACACCAAATCCGGCCGGCAATTCTACTGCAACTTTGACAACTTCAACAAGCGTCTCGACGAATGGGTGCCAGCCGCCAGAATCGATTTTGAGCAAGACGTCGAGTGGCCCAACCCGGACAAGGACAAGCAGAAGGACGCCAAGACCAAGAAAACCTCGACCGTGTCCAAGAAACAGCCGTCCAAGAAGAGCAACCAGAAGAAGGCCAGCAAGAGGGAGCAGTCAGTCGCATCGGACGGGCAGACACCACACCCATGGACCGAGTTCGTCGAGGGCCAACCAGGGAAGAACAACAGGCAGCGCGGCCAGACGGAAGATGGAACGGACGCCAATGCCAGTTTGGAGGTTGGTGGTGATAAGGGAGTCAAGAGGAGGGCGGACGAGATGGACATGGACGAGGACGAGATTCCAGCCGACGCCGCTAAGAAACAACGTCAGCCGTCTTTTTCTAGGGAACAAGAGATTGAGAAGTTGCGAACATCCGGCTCCATGACGCAGAATCCCACAGAGGTTTCGCGTATCCGAAATATCTCCAAGGTGGAATTCGGCCACTACGTCCTCTTCCCGTGGTACTTCTCGCCCTACCCGGAGATCTTCGGCCAAGAAGACTGCATCTACATCTGCGAGTTCTGTCTCTCCTACTACGGCGAGCTCAAGTCCTTCGCCCGGCACCGACAAAAGTGCACTTTAACCCACCCGCCCGGAAACGAAATCTACCGAGACGACTACGTCTCCTTCTTCGAGATCGACGGGCGTCGACAACGCACCTGGTGTCGCAACCTCTGCCTGCTCTCCAAGATGTTCCTCGACCACAAAACGCTCTACTACGACGTCGACCCGTTCCTGTTCTACGTCATGACCACCCGCGACGACAGGGGGTGTCACATCATCGGCTACTTCTCCAAAGAAAAAGAGTCTACCGACGGTTACAACGTCGCCTGTATCTTGACCCTCCCGCAGTACCAACGCAAGGGATACGGTCGCCTGCTCATCCAATTCTCGTACGAATTGTCCAAAATCGAAGGCAAGCTCGGCTCGCCCGAAAAGCCCCTGTCCGATCTGGGTCTGCTTTCGTACAGACAGTACTGGTCAGAGAACATCATCGATATCCTGCTCGGATACAACGAGCGAAAGGAACAGTGTACAATTGAGAATATTGCTGTTGCGCTGGCGATGACGACGCAGGATGTGGAGCATACCCTGCAAGCGCTGAAGATGCAGGTGTATCATAAGGGCGAACATAAGATTGTGGTCCCGGAGAAGCTGATTAAGCAGAGGGAGAAGAGTAAGGCTAAGCAGAAGAGGTTGATTGATCCGGAGAGGATTCAGTGGAAGCCACCGGTTTTCACGGCGCTTAATCGGACGTGGGGGTGGTAGTTGCTGTTTGGATGTGTGGATGTCTGAGTTATGTTCGTTGTAAGTTATGAGAACAAAATTGCATGGGTAGGAGCGGATTAGTACGGCGTTGGTGTTTGTTTTTGTCGACACTTGGGAAAAGGGGTCTTACAGGGGTTAAATGGTCCATGATATGCATCACCATAACGACCAGAGTCGGTTTTTATTCCTTCACGATCATTCGGGACATAGTTGCTAGGTGCAGAAACAAAACACGCCGTCTTTTTACATAGTATGCAAGATCAGCCAAAAGCCTGTTTGATATAGCACTAGATCTTGATCCAAGTCTGGCTAAATTCACCGACTTTACTGTTTAAAGCATGGTTGCTTTATTGGTGTCAATCGCCACTCGACCAATTCATTAGACGTGGGTTTAGACGATTCCAAACCCATTGACTTTTCCCTGATCTTACAGACCGCTTTCGCTGATCTGAATCTTGTGATATGGTTATGTCGGCTAGTCGGATGCACCATCGGAGATCCGAGTGGGTCTCTCCCGGGCCGCGTTCGGTAGTGAGACCCCCCAGACGTCATCCCCGCCCCACACCTCCGGCCGGCCGGCCCCGCGGTGGAGAAGGCCCTGGTCTTGACAACAACCGATTCCCCGCAAAACGACATCATCTGCGACGGCGATCACGACGGACAGATGGGTTGATATAAACTGAATGGTTTCACCACGGCATATGAGATTCACCCGCCCTTTCAGTAGCAAAGCTATGGTCCCAAAACCACCACCAACCTTACCCAGATTCAACTCATCTCACCACCAACTCAACATTCCAACTACATCATCACTCCAAGTCAACATCAACACATCAACAACAACCATCGCCAACATGTCCTCCTCCTCCTCCTCCACCACCACCGCCTCAACACCTCCCGCCCTCTCCGACCCCGACGTCCCAACCCCTCTCTCCCAACCCGGAGAAAAGAAACAAATCAACCTCCTCCGCGGCTGGCCCTCCCCCCACCTGCTGCCCCCTTCCAACCTCCTCAGCGCATCCCACACCCTCCTCTCCTCCCCCGACGAAACCCAATCCAAATTCAACTTCAACGTCCCCGCCCTCCAATACGGTCCCGACCCAGGCTACCAACCCCTCCGCCACTCTTTAGCAGCTTGGCTCACCCAAAACTACCACGCCAACGAGACCTACCCGCCTCACGGCTTTCCCACGTTGACGACGGCCGAACAGATTTGCGTTACGGGCGGGGCGAGCCAGAATCTAGCGAATATCCTCCAGGGATTTACCGATCCGGCGTACACGAGGGCCGTGTGGGCGGTTAGTCCGTGCTATTTTTTGGCGGTGCCGATTTTTGAGGATGCCGGGTTTGCGGTGGGGAATGGCAAGTTGAAGGGCGTGAGAGAGGCGGAGGATGGGGAGGGGGTGGATTTGGAGGAGCTTGAGAGGGGGATTTTGGAGGTGGAGGGGGGGAAGGAGTGGCCGGAGAAGCCGGTAAGTTTGTTTTCGGTGGTGAAGGAGGGTGAGGTTGGTGGTGGAACGGGCATGAAATGGGTTGACGAAGAGACAAGGAAGATGGATGGGGTGGTAGAAGCCGAGAAGTGAATGAGGAGGCATGGGAGTAAAAGGAAGGAGATCTGGAAAAGGGGACGACGAGATTCCTCTTCTTGGATTCCCATTATCTTTACTCTCCTGTTCTTCTACCTTGCTCCTCAGTCTTCAACCCCACCCACGACTTTCATTCTCAGTCTCAGTCTCACTTTAATAAGCCAACACCCACTCCCACCTCCCCTTATGACACCATCCTTTATACCCTCAGTAGATTTGCGACTAACAACCCCCCAGGTCTACAAAACCCCCGGCCCCCACCGTAAATGCTACAAACACATCATTTACCTCGTCGCCACCTCCGCCAACCCCTCCGGCATCACCACCTCCCTCTCCCGCCGGCACGCCCTCGTCCAACTCGCTCGCAAATACGACGCCCTCATCATCTCCGACGACGTCTACGACTTCCTGCAATGGCCCGTCCTCCCCTCCCCCACCACCCAGTCCTCAAAACACCTCCCCCTAACCACCACCCTCCTCCCCCGCCTCTCCGACATCGACATCTCCCTCGGGCCCTCCCCCCACGACTTGGCTCTCTCAGCGCATTACACCCGCGCTCGCTCTCCCAAGGTTGTCCCCAATGACACCACACCCAACGGCCAACACCACAATGACATGGCAGATGACCACCAACAAGACATGCAGTCCCTCCACCCGGACCACACCATCCAAGACCTCCACTTCGGCCACGCCGTCTCCAACGGCTCCTTCTCCAAGTTGCTGAGTCCCGGTTTAAGAACGGGGTGGACGCATTCCACGCCTGCCTTTGCTTACGGCCTCGCCCAAACGGGCTCCACCAGATCGGGCGGCGCACCGTCGCAGTATTGCGCTGCGCTTGTTCACGAGATTTTGGCGACGGGAGCGCTGGAGAAGCATTTGACGCAGGTAGTCCGCCCCGGGCTGCAGAAGCGGCACGCGTTGATGTTGGAGACGGTCAAGAACGAGTTGGTGGGGCCGTTGGGGGTTAAAGTCCTCGAGGACATGCGTACGGGAGCTGAGTGCAGGTCAGAAAAGCCGGCGCTGTTTGGGGGGTACTTTCTGTGGTTGGAATTACCGGAGACGGTGCCGTTCACGGCGAAGGAGGTGGCGGAGCGCGCGCTGGAGGAGGAGAAGCTGGTGGTTAGTCCGGGGGAGAACGCGGAGGTTAGTGGAGAGGGAGCGGAGGGGCAGGTCGGGATTAGGTTCCCGAGACACTTGAGGGTGTGCTTTGCTTGGGAGGAGGAGGAGGATTTGGTGGAGGGTGTTGAGCGCCTGGGAAGGGTTTTGGGGAAGATGGTGGAGGAGGCGAAGGAGGGTGGGAGGGTGAAGAAGGTTGGTGGGGAGGGGTTGAAGGCGTTTAAGTGAGGGACTGTGGATTTGATTGTATGTAGTTTGTTATGTCGAATTGGGATAGCGTTCGTTGCTTGGGAATTGTCAATGAATTTGATGAATGTGTTTTAATCAAATCTGAATTCCGGCCTCGTCGTCAAGTCGTGCGATGACATACGTACCATCAACCATTGGAATGACTGGAAACTGAACGTTTCCGACCGAGCAAACAAACGGCTTCGTCATATGACGTCCATATGGGGTATGGTATGGTTGAAAGAAGATGAAGTCTGAGAATACTTTGGAATATTCGGACTCAGATTCCGAAGCTCCACGACTGACGTGACGTACGAGAGAGAACAACCAGACTACCCTACCGTTGGAATGATTGAAAAATGACGATTCCAACGGTACCAACGGTCGGTTTCATCATATGACAACGCAAATGGTCCAAAAAGTCTATATGAAAAGGGGCTTCCTTCCCTCGAAGGAAAGGAAAGTTACTCAATGCTATCTCTACCAATCAATATCCTATACTACTTCATACCACATTACCATTCTGCTCGTCTTTGGCTGGCTGCTCTACACAGACACAGTCATACCAACCAATGCCTGCCAATGCCTACCAAGTTCAAGCCTCCTTTTTCTTCAACAACCTTCAAAGGGAAAATAATCTTATTCATTATTCATCCTTCCTTCCGGTTGGACCGACCTGCATCAATCAACACCCTCGTCGATCGATACCTTTCCAACAGCGTTATGCGCCTGGAATCAGATCAGTGCAAATTTCACCGTGAGTGAGGCTGGGCTCATAACCTGTTGGGAGGTATCGATCGACGAGAGTATTGATGCAGGTTATTTATGGCTCAGTCAGGTATTAGCGTCAGTGGTCATTTACGCAGGGCTGGGAGGAAAGATCCAAATGCCATCCATGTCTTTTCTTAATCGTGTGAGTTTATGATACTTGCTACCATATACGACCTAGGTAATTTCATCCTTATAGCTTTGGGCTATTCAGCAAGATAGATCTCATAACAGAACTTACCTTATGTATCCTCTGGTATAGACAGAAGATGTAGGACAGCGGAATCTGTGGGCTTACCTAGCTAGCTATACAGCAAGCAGACTTTGATTAAGAATCTGTTTGGTACCTAGGTGACGTGAAAAATAGTCCGGATACGCTTATACAATCTAGTGCTGGTTTGTTTGTTAGTTTGGTACTCCTAGTACATTAGACGAGATATCTGCCAAATTGTCCCAAACCTTTCAAGGACTAAAATGAATAGCTAGGTACGGAATTTAAAACGCATTAACAAGATCCAATACGGTGTATTTTGGAAAACGTATATTCACAGCATGAAAACGCCTAGGGAAGTTGACCGGAGGTCTCGAGCTAACAAAAAAAAAAAAAAACCAGTATTGGACTGTACTAACTAGTAAGTGGCAGTTATGCGCTTGCATAATTTGCTGGTCCAAGCCAATTAATTCATGTCAAGAAGAACAAGAAAGAACAAGAACACTTGAACTTGACAATAGAGCTAGCTAGGCTGGTTTGTAAAAGGAAAAGAAAAAAAAACCATAAAAGCAATAACCGCCAGTCCCCGCATCTTGTATTCGACACAGTTCCTTAGCGGGTAAAGTGAGCAATGAGAGAGAGCAACCTTAACCTTTTCCTCGATCATAACGCCTTACGACCATGAATGAGTCCATGGTATCCCCCCCACGACGACTACAAGAAACTTGAACGAACCGTACAAAGAACGAATAGAATGTATCAGATTGCTTGCTTTCATTTTTTGTTGCACACGCGATGTGCATATGCACTAAGCTAGCACCATGTAGTCTCCCATCAACAGCACGAAATAACGAAAAGGTTTCTCTTTCCCATCTCTTCGTTCGGTTCGTGCTCAAACAAAAATCCTGTGTGAATTGTGAAAACCATTTCATCGTAGGTTTTTGTCGTTCCGTTCGTATCGTGTGATTGTATTAACTCTTGCGCTTCTCGCCGCTCTCGCTTATGGTTGGTAGGTAGTGAAGTGGTGGAAGCCGCTTTTGAAGCTTGTTCGCTGACTGCAGTGAAGCATAGGTACTGAGCTTCCCTTCCTCTCTTTCATCTTGCTATTCCTTTCTGCCTCTCCGTGTTACTGTCACCCTATTTAGCTGTTGTAGCTCCTTCCACCCGCGTTCAAGCCGTGCTGGCTTCTCTCCCTCCCCCATTTTGTTTGTAACTCCCATGTTTACTACCTCCTCAGAGAAGCTTTTGCTCCTCACATGCTTTGGCTGATTCCAAAAATTCGATCTGTAACCGATTTTGAGCGCAAGCCTAATCCTGTTGATAATACCATGCCGACCAGCTGCCAGACCGGGATGAGATATGCGCTCACAACGTAGCCGTTATCGCTTTCTTGCCCATCGGACTAGCCAGAGAAACAGACAGCTGCCTCACCAGTTTCTGGATGTTATCCGTCGAAGGATTCTTCTCCTTCAGACAGGTATTCGAGCCGGCCTCCTGATCCGCAACCCCGGAATCACCTGCTGAATGTCGCGATTTATTCCTCGTGAGCAACCGGACCCCATTCTAGGAAGTCTGAATAGCGGTTGGCGCACTCCTCGACCAGGCACTATCCCTTCCCCTGTAGCCACCACCTCTGCCCCTAGTCTGCTGGTGCGACCCGTTAGGTCCGGTAGGAGGACCGGTAGGTCCCTGGTCATTGGGTGAAGAAGCGTCCCTACCGCTGCCACGACCTCCAGGCATGCCGCGCTGACTGTGAGGCGCAGTGGGGTGACGGCCGCCGCGCTGTACACCGCCGCCACGGCGGGGGTTGCTGCGCGTCCTGCTGAACGGGATGGTCACGGCGGTGACGAAAGGTGGATGCCGGTCAGTCCCGGGGAATGCAATGCGAATGACGCTGCCGATTCCGTTCGAGCTGGTGTCGATGCGGATGGGCTCGGCGCTGGTCGTCAGGGGGAAGAACTTCCGATGAAGAGGCTTGGGTGCCAGTGCGGGTGTAGGCGACCAGGCCATCTCCGGAAGCTCAGTAGGAATCCGGACAGTAGGCAAGGAACCCATCTCCTGCTCCTCAAAGCAATCCTCATCCATATCCTTCGTTGTAGGAGACGCTTCGGCGATCATAGCGGCGGTAAGCGACACCGTAACAGACGCCTCCGGGTGCTCATAGGCAGCGCGGCTCGTCGAGTCAACTCCCGGAGCTGGCTTCTGTTGCGGGTGGGACGGCTTGCGCGCGCCGAGAAGGTTATCAATCCGAGCTTGCCACGGGCTACCCGGGTTAGATGCTGGTGCACGCTCCTCGCCCTTATACGCGACTGTGTTAGCCCACGAGAAGGATGGGCCTTGCGGCTTAGAAGCCTCAGGAAGTTGTACCTTTGGTTCCTCTCTCGCCTGAGAGGGAGGTGGTAGGCGAACCTGGGGCCTAGGCGTAGGAATGCAAACATTGGGGTGCTTGACATCGCCGTCAAAAGCGGGGTGCCCAGTTGTCTCTGTATCCGGAGGAGGGGGTGAGGGAGAGTGAGGACGCTGGTATTCCGCAGCAGCGATGGTCTGTTGACGGCTAGGGAAGAACCTAGATGAGGTCCGCGGTGCTGCACCGGCATTACCGAGCATAGATGTATTCGCGGCCGGGGCTTGTGTCGGCTGAGGAGCCTGAGTGGCAACCCAAGGGTTCTCCTTCCCAACCCGGACGGTTTGTCGGGGGCCAGCCTCGATTCTCATGCCGTTTTCGTCAAGCTTGGTCGGACGCCAAACATCCTTGACAGCAGGCTGGATGTCTTCTACCGTGAGGCCCTTCTCAGCCCGGCGGCGATCCTGCTCAGCAAATCTGTCCTTGAGCATGGCCTCGAAAGCCTCGTCGTTGAGACGCGCAGCACTGACCCATTGGTTCGCCTTGGCTTGTCGTTCACTTGCAGACAGAGTGCCAGTAGGTGCGTTGGAGTGATTAGGCGGGGCAATCGGCGGCAGCCGAGCGGGAGCACCGTCAGGGAACAGATTGGTCTTGGGGCCCATGGTGTTCCGGCTTGGAGGTGCAATCGGACCGGGTCCAGGCTTGTTCGAGACCGGAGGGGGTGATGTGCCTAGGTCCGGGTTGAAGGTGCCGTTTCCTAGCGTACGGTTATTGGTGGGAGGACCCCAGACGTTCTTGGTTGAGGTCTGCGAGCCCCAAGTAGCTGTGTATCGCCCTTGTTGCTTAGCGCTGCTAGACCAAAGGGGCTGTTGGGTATTGCTTCCGTGAGGTTGACGGTTTTCAAGGGGCTCAGAATCCGGCAGAATTTGTGGAGGGACTCCGTTCGGTTGCTGTTCAACTTTTTCGGGGTGAGTGGTGGTGGGTGTCTTGACCTCGGCCTGCTCGGTGGCCTTTTGTTCGTCAGTTGTGCCTGTCTGGGGTGCACCTTCCGTTGTAGAAGCGGGATGCTCCTTCGCTGCAGCCTTCTTGGCACTGTTGGATTCTGGGGCAGGACCCAGCGCCTGCAACTTGAGCCGGATACGCTCCTCGCGAGCTGCCTTCTCGCGCTCTTCTTCTTCCATGCGCCGTTTCCTGGCAGCCTCGACCTTCTCACGCATCAGCCTCTTCTGAAGCTCAATTTCTTGATCGGTAACCAAAGGCACTTGTTCCTGAACAGGCGGCGGACCAACTGGGGGCACACCAACCATATCGGGAGCATGATGATGCGGTACCGGTACTGCGTGACCCACGACTGGAGAAACCCGCGGAGGCCAACCCTGGTTGTGCGGATGAGGGTGACGGGGGCCGTGCTGCAGACCAGAAGGCGAGAAGTTTCTCGGTGACCCAGGGCCATCACTACCGGCAGTCATCGATTCGCGCCTGGCGTTGAGAATTTCAGGGGGGTGCAATGGCTGCTCGAAACCCTTGGCACGATTCAAGAAGCCGCTGCTAACACCACTAACATTGGACGAGGCGCGCCTACGGCCGTATGGCACATGTTGGTCGCTAGTCCTATGTGTTTGGAATGCGGCAGAAGGTTCGGCCGGGCCGTGGTGATCGTTGTGGGCAGGGCGTTGCAAGACAGAAGGCTGTCTGCCGTACTGCGGCTCTGGGCGCATCGATCCGCGGCGCTCCTGAACGGGTTCGTAGCGTCCAGAGTGTGAATTATATAGTTCTCTGTTTCCACCACCACCAGGCCCGTCTCTCCATGGTCCCCTGCTGAAATCATCCGCGGCGATTTCCTTCGGTCCCGCAGGAGGAAAGCCGGCATATTGAGTCGGCCCATCTCTCGGGGGATATCTCGGTGCATGGTGACTCGGTGGCGGCGGTTCGACGACCATAGGAGACACTTTATCCACCTTTGGTATCGGTGCCCAGGGTGACTTAACAGGCGCCGGCGGGGGAGGAGGCTTTGCTACGAGGGTAGGCTTCTCGGCCGCACCCTTGAGAACAAGCCCCTTTCCAGACCCCAGAACTCCAGGCTTAATGACAGACGCGTGGCCTGGGGCAGGTGATTTCGGTTTCTCTGCAGCCACAGTTTCCATGACGATTTCGACCGGTTTTGGAACGGGTTCCGGTTCGGGCGCTGGCGAGGGGGGTGCCGGGGGCTGCTCTTCGGTATGTGGGATAGCAATCTTAGTGCCATCCTTCCATGTGATCGTCTCCGGCGCCCAATCTTCGTCGTCATCGTCAATGTCGGCCCAATTCGCCTGACCTTTGGTATCTTCGGGTTGGAGACGGGTCGCCATGTGAATTCCGTATTTCTTTAGTTCCTCGTCGGTATACTTTTTCGGTTCCGGAGGTGGGACAGCTGCCTGCTCGTTAGCTATCCACAAGTCCGTATCGTCTGGCATGGAGATATGCTCACGTCTATTCTTATTCCACACGGCATTTGGATCTGGCGCACTACCCGTTTTGCCATTAGCGCCGATGGCAGATTTGACAGCCCCGCTTCCCGTCTTTGCGATGAGCCTGGGCCGAGGTGTCAGACTTCCATGGGTAGAGCTGAGAGTGGTTGTCGCCGCGGGCTTCTCGGCGACCTTGGCAGGGGCGGCCGGTGTAGTGGCCTTTGTAGTGAGAAATTTTTGGTTGACATTGATGGCCTTGAAGGCAATGGGCTTCTTGACAGTCGAAGAACTGGTGCGGGGCTTGTCATCCTTCCCTTTTTCATTGTCTGATCCTCCGCTAACACTGACTTCGGCCGAGGTTACCACTTCATTCGCGATGTCGGATATGTGCTTGTTCTCAATCTCTTCCGTAGCAGGGGTGGCACTTTCGCCTTTTACTTGCGACTGGTCGAGTGGAGCATTCTGCGCGTCCGGGGCATCGATCTTGACAGTCTGACGAGAGGGTGAGCGTTTCTGTTCATTGGGAGGAGGGATTTCGGAGAGCAGTGGGCTACTCACAGGCTCGGCCTCGGAAGTTACGTGTGTTGCATCATCAGATCGGTCCTTTGCTACCTCAGCAGCCATCATACGCTGTGAGATTTCGGGTATTGGTCGGTACGACGAGGGGGTACTGTGATCGCAAGGGCTCGCGTAATGCGCCGGGGTATCTCGAGACTAAAGAAAGACGTGGTGGTTTCGTTTGTCGTGGGGTAAGTCGATGGTAGACTGCTTGGGTGAAGATTCCGTCAGTATTGCTGCTGAATATGTGCTGGATATTGCAGTGAGACAAAAGAGCGCGCGCCGAATATGCGATGCGACTTTTTGCGCAACAAGATGGCTGAGGGTGAAGGAAGGGTGCGGGGGAGAGGAAGAGCCACGGGAGAAAGAACAGGCAGGGCGAGGCCGACGTGAAGTGCAAGAAGGGGCCAGTAAACCTGGGGAACTTGATCAGGTAGATCCCAGGTTGCAGGCGTGGTGTAGGAGGCAGGTACGTACCCCTCCCTGATGTCGTTTTGGGGTTTCTATTACAATGCGATGTTGAGCCTCTGAGGTCGCGTAACGGTTGTTGTCGTGTCGATGGAGAGGGAAAGGAAAAAAGGTAAGGAGAGGAGGGGGTGGTGAGGAAGGGAAACGACAACGGACGTTGTGGTTGTTGTGAGGGTGAGTGAGGTGAGGGTCAGGCAGAGTTTCGGTAGCGTAGGGAAGGAGTGACGGGATGGGGGACTTGAAGGTCAGTCGGGTCTCAAGAATGTCGTCCTCTTTTTTTGAGCCTGCAGCAGGGGACTCGACCAAAACAGCACACTGCCTGGCTGTTGTCACCTGCCGTATGACTGACTGCCTTCTCTGGTGACTCTATCTGGTCAACAAACAAAAAAGACTACTGACCTTGAAAGTAGAATTATTCACAGTCTAGTCTCTCCGTTTGCTTCGTTCACAAAGTGACGAGGGGTGACTGCGACTGCGACTGAGAGAGTGGAAAGGTCACTGCAGAGAGAGAGCTGTTGTTCAGGTGGCACCCATGCCTTCAGTTGTTTCCGGCCTAGCCTGCGCAGACCCGGCCGGCCACCCCACCCCAAGCGACCCGCGCCAAAGTGAGCTTGGACCTCTTCTCCAAATGGCAGTGCACGGACATGATCAAACGGCAAGGCTACAAGCGAGAACCAGGGGTCCTTCTCACATCAACAACAGCCACACGCCTCGTCGACGTCCATGCGTCATGGAAAGCTCGTGAGCATGACATATCCGTGAGACACAAGTTGCCATTGCCATCTAAGTGGCGTTGGACGATTTAATATAGCCTATGATGATTGATATTCATAGTGTAAGTCGAACAACGGACCGAAACTGACAAGCTCAAGACTCCCTAGATCCCCCCGGGTTTCTTTCTCTTTCATCTGCATGTATCAGAGTAGGATCCGGGATAGGGTCTTGACCTGTCTGATTCAAGCCTGCTCCAGCTTCCACGTGGATCATCTCCCGGCTGACTCTCCATACTTCCATCTCTTTATCCTTCACCTTAGTAACTTCAACCCAAACGGCTGAATGTCGTCCGTTTCATACGAGTCCTCGTTTGGCATCACATCTTCAGACATCTGGTTTGGTGGAGGTGCCTAGGGGAACCACTCCATCTATTGGATAGCACTTATATACACGGCTGATTTCTTTAATTGTTCATCGCCAAGTAGGGAAAAGGGATATCTCATCAACACGTTCCGCCCGCTTAGTGAGCGTGGTTCTTGTGGTGGCCTTTTTTGTCACAGGTCAGCACCTGTCCCCTTTCCTCGTCATCTCCCTCTTCAGAATTGGGCTAGGTCAAACTTACGGAGGTGGAAGTAGTAGTTCTGGGCATAACCGACGATCAGGAGACCGACAATGGCGTGAACGATGGCTGTTTTCCCCCCATGTCAGCATTTCCCCTGCTCTGCCATATTCCCCACAGAATTCCTTTCTCGTAGAGTTTTCTGCTGCTATCTCGGGTCCAAGGGTGACGTACGCTTAGCGCTAGGGTTCTTGCCAAAGTGCTTGGCCTGGTACTTGCCCCAGAAGCCGGAAGCCTTGATCTCGGGAGCGGGACCGCGGGGAAGCTTCTCGTAGAAGGAGACGACGCGCTTCATGGCGACAGCATCGGGGGCACCGCCAATGGCCTGAATTTGGGTTGTCGAGTTAGCCCCTGGACCTGTATGTCTCGATGCCAATCGCAAAAAGCCCTGTCCTTTCTCCTTCGTATTTTCCCCTTGTTTCCGGTCTGGTCGTGGTGTTCGTGCTGCTGGCGCTGATGTTGGTGCTGGTTCTGATTTCCTCCATTCCGTCGTCTTCTGTATTATCCGAGTTGAATTTTTCCTATGCCCGCTGGTTGTCGCATTTGTGCATTCGTCTATCGTCCATTGCCAGCTCTTCCCAAATTTCCTTGCTCTTTCTTCCAACCCATCATCCCTCGCAGGAGCTGTCGCAATTTGTATTCCAGTCCATCTCGTATCTCGTCTGTCGCATCATGTCTCGTCGGAATCGCAGCTGAATCAAAATCGAACGTACCTTGGGAGAGGCGACCTAGCACACAACTTCTGTCAGCAACCAACGTCACCACTTTTCACACAGCTCCCGAACAACAAAACTCACCTTGGGGGGGATAAGGGTAGAGAGCGCACGGCGGGTGACGAAGCTCATTTTGGCGGTCGGGGGTGGTTCAGCACTTGCACAGGTGTTGTTCCGGGTTGGCGATGTTGTCACGGATTTGAGCTGTTAAAACGCAAGGACCTTCTTTTGGCGAACTTGAACCGGGCTGCCGTCTCTGCGCGGCGGAGGGGGAGCACGGACCACTCACTCATTCCTCTCTCACTGTCTGTAGCTGCTGTCGGCAAGAAAGGTTCTTGCGCGGTTGTTTCCGGGATGGCCAATTGGAGGGGAGGTGGTGGGGGGTTGGGCTTGGCATTGACGGCTTCGACTTCGAGAGCCTCAGCAGCGTCCGCAACGACAACAGCAGCGAAGCCAAGCTCCCAAGGTGGTCAGTGCTTCTCCCGACTGAAGACAGGCTGGGATATCGTCAGTTCGTCACAATCAATTACGGCTCCTCTTTTCGCGGCGGGAATTGGACAACAAGCTCCCCCGAATCCACCGTGTACTCCTCTCCGACTCCATCCATCGATACGGTCGACGGTATAACTGATAAACCCACGATATCGAAACCGAACATGTCTGCACTACGAATTACCACCGCCTCGGCGGCGCGCATGTTGCGCACTTCGAATGCGATCCCCAGAGCTTCTTCTGTCATCGGTGCTCAACGTCGAGCAGTCAGCAGCGGCACCGTCAACGACTCCGTCCAGTCTGCGGAATCCGCCCGCGTGCCCGAGAAGCTCGCAAAGGAGGACTCGCCCATGAACACGCCCAAGCGGAACTCGCCCGATTACGATGTTCCCATTGATATAGCCACTTCGTATGCGCCCCCGCCGGTGTTATAAACCATTATGAAATCAACTACATCTACACACTTCCATAAACAAAACACGAAACCTACGCAGAGTCACCATGTAACGTTCAGTATGGGTTCAGAGAGCTGCAACTGTTCTGACGATTTGCTTTCTTCAAATGCAGCACCTGGACCCCAGTCCCCAAGCACATCCAAAATGGTTCCGAGGAAGGCATCCTCCCGGCCGCCGTCGTCTCTGGCGCTCCCATGGAACTCCAGGCCCGCACCGTCCGGTTAGCCTCTCCCTCCCTCCCCCCTCCTATACCTATATCCCCTCCCCCATCCCATCCCTCACTAACACCCCGAGCAGCATCTTCCTCCCCTCCAAACCCGCCACTCAATCCTCCAACAGCCGCGTCCTCTGGCGCATGGACTGGGACGTTCTCGAAAAGGGCCACCGCTGGGAGAACCAGCTGATGGGCTGGCAATCGTCGGGCGACTACATGCAGGGCACGCACCTGACGTTCCGGACCAAGGAGGAGGCCATTCATTTCGCGGAGAAGCAGGGGTACGAGTACTTCGTGCAGGAGCCGAACCAGCGCCACTTTACGCCCAAGGCGTACGCCAATAACTTTTTGTATAGCCCCAACAAGTTGAAGATTGTTAGGACCAAGTAAGGTTCTGGCAAGGGGACAAGGGGGAGGGGAGATGAGGTGGATGGGCGGGGCGGGTATAAGGAGGAGGAGGAGGGGGAGGAAGTAGGAAAAAGAGGGATCACAGCAACCTCTAAGCGGGCGACGGACATGCTACAGGCTACAGTGCTACAGGCGCAAGAAAAGAGGGAAGAACGGAAAACCTCTGAGGCTCTCACTGAGACGGACAAGTAACAGGTAACAGACAGATAGGCTGTTCGTTCTGTAAATATGGGAAATACGGAACCATAGAATGAACCAACCTGGAGCATTCGTTTTGCACATAATACATACCTTCGCACCTCTATTGTGCTTTTTGCGTTGGGACGAGGATGAAGATCATAGGAGAAACATATCGTAAAACAGAAATGTTCCAGGGACCGAGTAGGTCCAGAAGATGGATGGGTTGGAGCTAGAGCAAGAAGTTGGCCAAAGGGCAGCTAGTATGGAGCGGAACAGGATCACACCAAGAAAACACGGATATCCAAAAGAGATCAGCAATGTCTTTCAGCCTGAGACTTAAGAAAATCAAAGTGTTGGACAATACGGGGGGTGACAGGGTGAGGTTCCAGAGACGGAAGTGCTCAACTTGTGTATCGTCGTGGATCTGGGTGTAGACATTCTCTATTCGTGTGCTGTAACGAACACGACGGCAGAGTTATGGGACAGCAATACATCAACATGAGACTTGAGACAGCAAGACACAGAATCACAACACCAGAATAAGAACAAATGTTGACCGTCAAAACATTATTGTATTGTGTCAATAGAGCACCAAGTCCTGTAACCCCCTCTTCGGGTAATAATAGTGCGATGAACCAACCGCTGGCAATACTTTATGCCTCAATAGAAACCCAAGGCGTCGTGTTCTACCGCCTGTCCCAACGCCTTCAACATGCTTCAACCCGTTGAACCTCCAATCATAATGATGAAACGCCAGTCCTGTATAAAAAAAAATCGAAAAGCAAAAGGCAACCCCGTCCATTACTGGATATTCCTCCTTAGGACACCAAGCCAAAACTGAAGGCGTATTAAGCGTTTAAGTCGTGACCATGGGTTCATGCCCATTATCGTCCCCATTGTTGAGACCCAGTTCGATACGGTCAGGAAGGTTTCGCTTCTTAGACCGGCAAGATGCCTCAGCCCAGGCACGCATGCGAACGAGCTGACGGATGGCAGCTTCACGCCGCTCCGTGTGTCGTTGCAGGACTACCTCGTTCACTTGAGCTGCCGTGTTACGGCGCAGGTCAGAGTGGAGGAGCGCGGCCAGGTCGGGCTGGAGCTTGTCAGGCGGGAAGATGAGCAAGGCCATCGTCTTCTCGAGCTCCTTCAGGAACTGCTCGTTAGAGGCAGCGCGAGGAGCGAGCTTCTCCTGGGCAAAGTTGATTGCTGCTGTGGGATCATATCCTTTGGCGTTGCGGATGAGCTCAATAAGCTGCAACCGAAGCAGGGAGAAGTGCAGGTGAGGGTCACTGTCCAGGATCTGAGCAACTTTGTTAGTCAAGGTCCGTCGCAAAATTTGGAGGCATGACAGGAAAGTTGATGTTGGTTGAGAAATCATAAAGAAGTGGTTGGTTCTCATCAAAGAGCCCGAAAGCTAGCCTCCAGGTCAACCCGAAGGCCAACCAGAGGTTCACCCGAAGGCTTATGCGTGGTGCATGATTGAAACTCGTGTTCTAATCATCTCAAGGGGGGAGAAAGTGTAGAGAGTAGAGGGGTGAACCTACACCAGGATCGAGCTCATTCAGGTCAGAGATGGCCTTCTGAATGTTTCCAACATGGATGGCGTGCTGGATCTCCTGACGAGCATTGATGGTAGGGTCTTCCTGCTTGGGCTTCAAGTTTGCCTCTTTCTGGAACTTCTCGGCGGCCTTGGGATATCCCTCCATCATCAGGTAGTCGAGGATCAGAGCATTGATATCACTGTGATGCTGTTAGCCACTGTCCAATACCAAACAACGTGTGATGATGGTTTCGATGACAAGCCAAAGGGTACAGCAAAGTTCAGGGGTTTTCGAGATTAGATGCAGAGTTTCTCCTCATGGATATCAGAGAGATTCCCATTAAATGCGATCATCATATTGCTGGGTGCAGTGTTGGGGAGGCAAGAGAAGGATGAAGCTTACCTCTTTGGCGACTTGACGTCGGCCACCCTCGTTTCGAAAGCATGTTTGGAGGGAGTTGCAGTCGAAGTTGAGGAAGTCTGTGATTGTATGCGGCGGTGAATGTCCATTGTTGGTGATTGCCGATAACGTTGGTTGGTGGTGGTTGTGGTGGTGCGAGATATCAAAAGAAGCTCAAACCAGCCGGCCCGTGGGAGCAGTGAAGCAGACGGGTATCGACGAAGAGATATGGAATTGGGGATAAGTGAGCCGCCTCCTGGTTTACTGGTGGATGATGAGCCAGAACGCTGCTACTGAAACTGCCGCATCGGTTTTCTTTCACGTGTGCCAGCACACTGATGAAGTCACCGAATGGCCGCAACGCGCGAGCGGTGGAGGGGGGTGTGGGTGGACCGAAACCGGAAGCCCGGTTGTTGGTTGGAAGAGATAGAATAGAAGAAAAGAAAATTGGGATGACGCAGAGTTTCGGCGTAGAAATAGTTTTTTTTGCAGATGGAGGGGGACGAGAAGAGATTGCGGATATTGACGTGGAGTGAGTGGGAGCCGAGTGGGAGCAGACGGCAGAATTGAACCAACGGAAGAGGATCAAGATTTGTGTCCGAGCTTCCTTCCACTTTGGCGGGGCAGCACGCAGCGATCTTGTGCCCTGGAGCTTCAACTCGTCACTGCCATTGGTCGACTCAACCGCGCAACGACTACGAGGCCTTGCTTTGTGGCACGTATGAACGAATCAACGCCGCCTTCTCCATATCTCAGCCACACGAGGATGATTGGCTCGATAAGAGGGGACAGCCTTGTTTGTAAGTAGCCTTCCCTGCCAGACATGACGGGACCAAGATCCTCGAGCATAGTTCAGCTTTGCGACGCATGCAGCCGAATTGACTTTAAATCCATCTTCACGAGTCACTGCCGTCCCGATGACGAAGCCCAAGATCCGACATGCAACTGTTTTGACGCACTCAATGCCCGGGGGAGGCATGGCTGGCCAACCCCCGGCCCCGGCAACCCGACAGCGACAACGTGTGCCTTTTGCGCTTTCTACCAAGAGTGTCAGATCCGCTCCAAGGACATTGCCTATATCAAAGGCCAGGATCGAATGGGCGTCTCCTTGAAGAGTTTCCACTCCTTGAAGGGCTTTCGACTGCGACATGTCGACGATAATGTGCAGGATGTTGTGGCACTGCAAATCGTTGGTGTCCGAATGCCTGCACGGTTGGATACCCAAAGTGTTGGACATGCTATTTTGCGTCTTGTCGACGACCATGACCATGACCACTCGTCTTCTTCGATGACGACAATGTTGACAAGAGCTAATGAGACGGGTGGCGGGATACTGGCTAGAAAGCTCATTCCCGACAAGGTTAACTACCGCCTCATTGAAGGAGTGGCTGCAGCTTTGCCGGTCCGGACATGTACGGTGCGACTCTCGCGAGGCCGACGAGGGTGATGGTGGTGTAGGAACCGGCCAGATCCCCGGGTTCCAAGTCATCGACTGCACCACGGGAAACATTGTGTCCTTTGCCTCCCTTTCCGGCAGTACCTCCAGTGGAGAGCCGTCACAGACACCAGAATACGTTACCCTCAGCTATGTCTGGGGCCAAGGTCCCTTTGAATGACCAGTCAGGCAACAACAACGGCTATCCCTCCCAGGCTCCCTACCCCTAACCATCAGTGACACGATCCAAGTCGTTCAGCGCCTCGGGTACACATACCTCTGGATCGACCGGTACTGCATCCCGCAGGACGACCTGCCAGCCAAGCAGATCCAGATCGAGAATATGGGCCGGATCTACTCCCGCTCCGTGTTAACCATCATTGCCGCCGCTGGCGAGGGACCCGAGTATGGGCTGCCGGGGGTTAGCGAGCGTCGGAGGGCTGAACAGCTTACTGTTCAAGTTGATGCTGCGGAAGGGAAAGGGGTCTCCCTGGTGTTATACGAAAGGCCGAGAGCCGCCATCATGAACTCAAAGTGGCATACCCGCGGCTGGACGTACCAGGAGGGACTCCTGCCTAGGCGGAGGCTGGTGTTTACGGACCAGATGGTGTATTTCCAGTGTTATGAGATGCATGGGGACGAGGTTTTGTCGTTGCCGATTCCTGATGGACCTAACAGTGGCATGTCTCTGATGTCAAGGACAAGGACAAGGACAAGGGTAAGGAGATGGGGAAGGCCTACGAAGGAGAAAAGAAGAGTGGTAAAGCTCCGCACTTACAAAGCTGGGTGGACACAGCTGGCTGGGTTGTTCAGGGAGATGGTGGTGAGATTGTGTTGACTACCTATCCTACAACTAACAAGCGCGCCCATACAAAATGGCATCCGAGAGCTTTTCGGCAATCGCATACACAGTGCTCATGGGTTGCCCAGGCGGCAACACCGGCATGATACTCGAATCGATGATGCGTAGACGCTCGACGCCGCCCAATACACAGCCCTGCGTGTCGACGACAGTGACACTAACCCTTCGAGATCCCATCCGGCACGACCCTACGGCATGATGGCTTGGAAACGTCGCACCCTTCAGAAAGTTCCATATCTGCTCGTCCGTCTGCACCTGCTCGCCCGGCGAAACCTCGCCTAGCAGCGCCCCCGTGGCCTCGGCAAAGTCGCGCGCCCGCCTGATGGCCTGGATTGCCAGGTCGCGGTCCGACGCCGTGTCGAGGTACCGGATATCCACCAGCGGGTTCACGGCCGTATCGCTCGAGTTGATGGTGACCGATCCAAGCGATGTCGCCTTAAGCACCGCGATGTTGAGCGCTAAAAAGTCGCCCGGCGTCGCGTCTGGCTGCCCGGCTGTGTTGAACACGTATTGCACGTCGGGCCAGTCTGGTGGGAACGAGTCCATTACGACACGTGTTGCGGGCTGGAGCCTTGTCGAAGGACCATATTTCTCCCACACTGAAGGAAGCGTACGAAAGATACGTTGGTTAACAAGTCAACTTCTATATCAACAAGCAAAGGCGGCATGACGTACGGATATAGTTACTGGCGAACATGGTCAACGGCCCGGACGGCGGCGTCCTCTGAAACTCAGCGAGAGCCTCGGCGGCGTAGGTGGCGTTGCTCCACAGCCTATGCTGGCTGATGCCGTCGACCTTGAAGATGGTACCGAATCCAGGGTGGTCCTATAAGTTGGGAGACGATCGCGCCACGTTAGCAATTTGCACACCATCAATGCCCAGGAAATAACATCAGTACAGCGACATACCATGATGTTCTTGCCGACTCCCTCCAGCCTCGCCACTGTGGGAATGTTGAACCGGTTCAAAACCTCCCGAGGGCCAACTCCCGAGGCCATCAGCAGCTGCGGTGTACGAAACACCCCCGCGGCCAGGATGACCTCTCGTCTCGCCGCCAGGACATATTCAGCTGTATCTCGTCGAATCGTCTTGCCGCTGCTCGAAGTAGCACCATTGCTGCTGACCACGATCACCCCGGCCGCTTTCTTCCCGTTGAACAGGATCCTTTTTGCCAATGTGTCTGTGTACACCTGGAGCTTCCCGGCCGTGTTTGTCTTGATGGCATCATCCAGAAACGATGTCTGAGACGAGTCGCGCGTCTGAGTATGCGGATTGAGCGTTGCGGGAAACTGGGCATATCCTAGGAGGCTGCCGCTTTGGATCTTGCTGGTCGACTCCTCAAAGCCGAGAGTCTTGAGACCTTGCAGGATTGCCGAGGACAAAGGGGCAAAATAGTTCCAGTAACTGACATGGAGCGGGCCCCCCGAGGGCGAAAATGCCGCCCTGTCGTATGGTACCGCAGGTCCTCCGCGAAGGTCGACATTGGCTGGCGTGAAAGTCATGCTCTTCTTGAAGTATGGGAGGAGATTGTTCCAGGAATAACTGTCATCCCCAACTAGCTTGGCCCACTGGTTGTAAGAGCTGGCAGTTCCCCGTTGATAGGCCATTCCGTTGCGGGCAGTTCCTCCGCCCAAAGTCTTCCCTTGCGAGTACAAGATGGCTTGACCGTTCAGTTGCTGTGATGCCATTATCACAGCGGTCAGTAACACGGCACCGTCAAGATAGCATAGGGATGTGTGCTGGTCATGTCGCCGACCAAGGTCGGTGCTCAGACACAAGAGTTGACTGGGAGGAACCTACAGTTTGCGGTACCGTCGAGATCTTCCAGTCTATACTGGCGGGCACAGAGGCAAATAGGGATTCGTATGCAGGGATCTCTGTCACATTTCCCCCATCGACTTCGTAAAATCCCCCCGCCTCCACAACAGCAACGGAATACCTTCCGCCGGCTGAGAGCCTCCTAGCTGCGACCAGGCCGGAGTTTCCTCCTCCTACGATCTTTACCAATCAACAGAGTTAGCTGCTTCCGTGTCAAAGTCCAGCACAAGCATCCCTTCGACTTTTGACGTCAGGGGAGAGGTATCGAGGGCAACGTACAACATAGTCAAAGGTCTTATTGACTCCAGGTGGCCCGAAGGAATCTACCGGGGATTTTGAGCTTGTCTCTTCGGGGCTTGACCTTGGGACCACCACGGCCGTTTGACATGCCGAGCCGAAGAGAGCTATGGCCAAAGCAAGGGCGAATTTCATACTGCCAACTGGAGATCGTTTTACAGGCCTGGCCCGGTCGGAGTAGCAAGAACAGGAAACGGAGAAAAGGATGTGGTTGGCAATGGAAGCCCAAGTACATCTGGAGATTGATCACCGTGGGGACAGAGAAGGTCCTCTTCTTATACCATCTTCGCCAGACTTAACTCTTATGACAATCCTGCCCGGCCTTTCCCTCAACCTTGACATATCTGGGGGGCTGAAAAGAGGCGTATGTCCCAAGAGCAGTATGGACGAGCGAGGTTTAGCTCCAGTCAGCTTTAGACCATCTAGGCTCCAGCGATCCACTGGCCCATCCATGCGGCAACTATCTCCAACGAGAAAGAGAAGAAGAAAAAATGACGCCCCATCGGGCAGTGGGCACATTCTCAACCCTTCGCGGCGTCAACTCGGTGGCGGCCTGATGTTCGTGAGAGTAAGACAGGTTTGCTTCCTTGTCTGACACAGGCACAGTAGAACGCCTCGCCAATTAGCTCTCGTGGCTAACACTCCCCTTTCCCCATACTCTCTGTCGACTTGGATGCCAATACACAGGGGAAGAGTGGGTCGAGGTCATAGGAACGAGCTCACTGTGCCGCAGAAGACCTGCACATTTCCACTAGCTCTTGAGGCTGAAAGTGTCCCATCTCGGAGTCTCCTTGCCTTTGCGCTTGTTCTTTCCGACTGACTACCTCTACTCACGGATTTGGTGTCCTGGCGGTGCGGCCGCTTGACACAGGTTCGGATACGCGAACGTACCTACCTTACCTAGGGCACCGTACACACCCTTCAGTCCACCCACCGGCTGCTCGGCCTTGTTATGCCGATGTTGAGGATTGATGAATAGGTAGGCAAGTAAGCTCGGAGTGACAAGCTGCCCGTTCCCTGTACCCTTCTGAAGATCTTTCCACATCTGCTAATGTTGGGATTACAAGGTAGGTATCATGCTGACCGAAGTGTAGGTTCGTTCAATGCCAACGTTGACACACTTATCCCCTCAGCTGATCCCTGATACGCAAAAGATACTTATGTAAGCTTAGAGGTATCCGATTTGGATATCTCAAATGCAAATAGTATGCAACCTTGCATACCTCTAGGTTGGTCTTGCACATGCTTCCCAGTGTCTAAGTTTTAGAGAAAAAAAATGAGATACTGTGTGTGATACGGGCTCATCACATCGGATTGTACACCCAAGGTAGGTACGTATGGGACGGGATGTACCTGAGTACCTGCCGGACTGAATGGAAGTGTTCGGATTTTGCAACCTTATCTCCGGTAGCAAGCCTTCCAAGGAAGTTACGGTAGACCTGTGTGATCTCTTTCTTGAGGTTTCTTTGCAGTTATACGTCACTGAGCCCTCCTCCCCGCCCTTTGTTTGGGCTTCCTTACCCTAAGGATCAATATTGCTATAACTATCTCCAATTCACCTCATCTCAAACTTGAACCTCTCAAGCATCTCTACAAAAGTTTCCTACTTACTTACCTCTAGGTACCGTTTAACCATGTCTCATTCCGGAAAGATAATTGTCTTGATCACCGGTAAGAGAGACCATTTGGCTACCTCGATTGAACACCCCAAGTGAGAACAACGAGACTAAAACCCCCAGGCAGGCGCCAACCAGGGCATCGGCTATGAGACGGCCAAGAATCTGGTCCAATCCTCAGCCGACTACCATGTCATTCTCGGCAGCCGCGACAGCAGCAAGGGTGAGGCGGCGGCCCAGGCGCTGCAAGCCGACGGCGTAAAGGCAAAGGGCACCGCCTCCTCGGTATCTCTGGACGTGACCGACGAGACGTCCATCGCAGCCGCAGCCGAGCGTGTCGCGGCCGATTTCGGCAGACTCGATGTGCTGGTGAACAACGCAGGCATCATCTCGACGGCCAGCCCGCCTACGGCCCAGGCGCTCCGGCGCGTCCTCGAGACCAACGTCGTCGGCGCC
>RAOC01000347.1:0-33284 GCA_009804845.1 Neurospora sp. FGSC 26637
CGCCCGCCCGGGTGGCTCCGGCGGGGGGCTCGGCAGCGCCTCTTCGCTCTTGCGGTTACCCACCTCGCCCTTCCACCGGACCCCCAGCTCGCCCTCGTTGAATCACGACTTCTTCTCCGACATGTCTACCCACAACAGCAGCACCATGTCTCCCACTGCCGGGTCGGTAAGAGAGGGCAGCGGCAGCACAGGCGGTGGTGGTGGCCGTGAGTCGCTGGCTGATTTGTGGGCCGGGTTTTTGGAGCGGAGCGTGGAGGAGGCGTCGGCGCAGCCGCCAAACAATAAAAGGAAGGATAGTATGAGTAGTACGGGCACGGGGAATACGTCGGGGGGGACGCATAGTGGGTTTTTAGGGTTTGGTGGGAAAGGAGGTGGTGGAGAGGGAAAGGGACCCTTGGGGATATAGTACGTTACAACGGACGGTGGACCCAAGGTCATCCATCGGTTGCGTGGGTTAAGAAGGTGTGGTTGACATGAAGAAGAAAAAAGATACTAAAGATCTATACGTAACGGTAAATATGTAATATGATAAAATGGGAAAGAAGTGGAAGAAGCTTGGAAGGGATTCATAACAGAGATATGATGGTAGCGCCATTGGACCGTTTTGGTGTAGAGAGGAGGAGAGCAAGAAAAGCGAGAGTTGGTGGCTAAACAAAACTGTTTCGGTAGCGCAAGCTAGTATATGATGATACTGGATAGGAGTTACAACTAGCGTTTGAACCCAAGGGATGCTGATATACTTCTCCATCTGTTGGCTAGAGGTATACTTAGTCCAGCATTGCCCGGATGCAGCATCATCTCTTGGGAAAAGGAATCGCAGTATCCATCATACAGCATAGTAAGCCAAGCATCTTGAAGAATCATCTATAATTCGCTCTAAACAACGCATGCCATATCCCCAAACGCCATGCCAACTGATGAACATCACCAACCATACCAAAGACAAAAACCAATACATCTCGAAAGAAAACGAAAAAAAAAGAAAAAAAACAAGCCCATCTCTAATCATCCTTGGCCCTTCCACCACCACCATACACCGCCGCCGAAAAAGGCGGCAACATACTCCTCACATAAGTTTCCGCATCCCTCTCCACATTCTCAACCACAATCCTCTCCCTCAACGCATCCCTCACCCCCTCCACCACATCCCTCTCCTCCATCACTTCCCCCATCAACCGAACCTCATGACGCCAATACGCATCGCTCCGTGCCCTCAACTCGTCATCCCGACTAATCGTATTCTGCATCACCCCCGCCGCGTTGATTTTTCCCTTCACCTGCTGCAACTGGCGCACCACTGTTTCCACGCGCTCCGCTGGACTAGGGGGGCTAGCGAACAGGCGGTTGGTGGAGCTCAGATACAGCAAGCTCGCAAGGAGGGTGTTCAGTACAACCAGAAGGAGATAGCGCAAGGAGCGCTGGCGCCAGTAAAAAAAATCAATTTCGTTTAACCTCAGCGCGCGCGCGTTGGATTGGTGGTTATACGCGCTGACCATGTAAACGTCGGCGAAACCGATCGCCAGAGACAAAATGGTCGCGGGGTATCGCCATTTATACCCGTATCTGGTGACGAGGGCGATCAAGCCCAGGTTGAACAGATGCGGGGCCACGATTTTGGGCAGCGCATAGTAGAGATACGACTTGGGGTCGTCGGACGAACAGAATGGGCACGAGGCGAGCACGTCGGGGCCGAATTGCAGGTAAAGCAGACGCGATTCGAGGTTGACGAATTTGTGACGGAGGGCGTTGTCGGAGATGGATGGAGGGCGGAGGGAGGCCAGGCGCGTGAAGAGCACGTCGACGGGGATTTGGAGACGGGATTGCGTGAGCCGGAAGATGTTCTCGGGGGAGTAGAAGGGGACGAGGGCGAGGGCGAGGTAGACGAGCGAGAGGGAGAGGAGGAGGAGTAGAGCGCGTCGGACGGGGGCGGGGACGGGGCGGATCTTGAGCCCGTGAGCGGCGGAGCCGCGGCGGAGGTTGCGGTAGAGGCTGATGGCTTTGGGGAGGAGGACGGGGCCGAAGAAGATTAGGAGGGAACGGATTCTGGGGAGGGAGGGTCAGTACGAGTTTGTGAAGTTGGTTTGGTGGTTGTAACTTCAAAGGTAGCTGGTGAATAAGAGGAGAAGCACTCACGTTCCCCAGGGTATCGTCGCCATGGTTGAAGATGTCTGGTGGTGATGTTATGCGATTCTAAATCACGACACGGCTTGGAATTGGATGTGGGTAGAAGAACAAAACTGTGAACCCAAAGCGATCGGGATATTCACTTTTCAAATGTGCATATCCCTTGCTTCCAAGGTAAACAATCAATGTTTAAAAAAGATGCCAGATGGCGCATCTATTGACGTCGTGAGCGAGGCTGAAAGAGGCAGGCGGCATGTATTAGCCGCCGTTTAAGTTGTAGCGGCAGGCAAAAAGTATCCACTGCAGTTTGGCTTGGCAGGTGCGGGTGTGGGTCCGAAACACTGGCCCCACCCAGCTGTCCCCCACCGCGAAGGCTTGCCGGAAAAAATCCCTATAAATTTTTGGGCTGGCTGTCCCGTCTTCAACTTCTTTCTCTTTTTCAACAACGCCGGGTCGGATCACCACACACGACGAATGGGACGGTAACGAAGAATCGCGCCCAGTTAGTTCGGGCTCTACCGATGAGGTTTTCTTATCAACATCTGTCCTGCGGTGGTTATCCGGCCTACGCGCGAGCATGCGCATGCGCATTCATAATCTCGTAAACGTTGGCGCTTTCGAAGCTTCGCCGATCTCTCCAATGGTCGTCGAAGTCAAAAAGTACGCCTAGATCAAGCCCAAGCACTCTGCCAAGAGTCATCTCACGTAGTGTTGCAGTGTTCCAGCTCCGGCAATGAAGAACTTTGCGTCAAATTGATGAGAGACATTCCCTTTCGTAAAAGCCATCGCATCATCATGCCTGCTGGTTCTCCCACCAGTCAGCGGCCGTATTACATTAATGTTGGTGGTGTATACAATCTCCCAGTATGCCGACATAAACTTTCTTCTATTGGCGAAAGTTCAAAGTCCATCCACCACATCACTTGGCCTCGGCCTTGCTGTCCCCGGCTCCCGCCGCAGGCACCGCCGGCTTTGCCTCCTGCTTTTCTTGCTGCTTCTGTCTGGTAGCGACAACCAAGCCGACAACAGCCATGACCGTTTCAATGACCAGCTTGAGCACGCCCGTGCACGCCCACTGCCACACCACGATACTGACACTGCCCAGCGGCGCGCGAGGGAACGAGGCGAACCATTCGACGTAGTAGGGGAACCAGCCGTAGGGCAGCCAGAACATGGGCTCGCGCGAGTACCAGAAGGGCAAGAACCACTGCAAACCCCTTGTAGCTACCACGCGCACAGTCGTGAGAGTGCGATCGAACTTGGTCTTGGCTGCGTCTAGATCCTTCTCTGTAGTTGTTCGCATTACACGTCAGCTTAGTGTTCCGTGTATATGATCATCAAGAGTCCGCGTGGTTGTCCGGGGTTATCCTACTCCTCTTCTCCAAGTCCTCTAGCAGCTTGTCGTGCTGGCGGCGAAGGCGCGCCCACTTGGCAAACTCATCCTGACTGCTGGTTGCGTTGAGCTCGCGGCGGACTGCGAGATAATCCTTCTGCTTCTTGCGCTGGGCGGCGAACTCGGCCGAGAGGGGGATCGGGAGAGACAGGGCAATGCGCCATAGCTGTGATGGGCAAGGAGGTTAGGTACAATGTTTCTTTCAGGATGGTGGGCATGGGATCAGAAGTACGTACAAGGTTGTTGATGGTCGCCGCGCCGATGGTGTTGACAAGCTGGACGAACAGCTCGACGGCGAAGATGACGACCAGTAGAGACGGCATCTTGGCGGCGAATGTGAGCTGGCTTCGGTCCGCTGTTGATGGAAACGTGGTGATAGATGCGTAACTGTCGAGGCTGCGTGTCCAAGTTGTTAAAAGACAGATGGAGGCAGCTCACTTGCTCATGCCACCGCCTTTCCCCCAAACATGTTGGGATCCTATCGAAGCTATGACGGAGCTGCCAGAAGGTGCCAGTTGTTCCCTGCAGCTGGAGGCCACCTGGGCTGCACAAAGGGCTTATCGGTCGCTTATCGCCGATGCTTGGTGGGGGTGACGGTATGTACAATACAGGACTGGTTTGTTTGTTAGTTTGGTTCTTCGGACATGGGTTGAACAGGGGAGATATAGAGCTCTCATTGGCCTCTTCAGAGTCTTCGTTTGAAGCGACGGACAATGACTAGGGCTTAATACGCCACAGAAGCCTCTTTTTATGCCTCTATCCGTCTCCTTCGACTGGAAGATATAAGGGAGCAGTCCCCTACGGTACCCGTCCGCTCAAAACCCGAATGCTTTTCCACTTTGAGTGGCTCGAGAGTGGAAATGGGCGTTTTTTGTACCAAACTAACAAACATACCAGGGTTAGATTGTACATACCTCTAGCGGGAAAGAAGCCGCCAAGACGGGAGCTGTCAACTTCCCGAGTGCCCCTAATGGGATGAGGAGACGGGTTAGGGTTGGTGACCATGGTCCTAGACTTCAGTTGAACAACAACACGTCAAAGCACCACCTCCGACAAGCACTACGCTGTTTACTCGTCAGGACTAGAAGCGTCTCTGACCCTTTCCGCAGCTTGTGACCTGCCTCTATTCCGTTGATCATGTCGAGAACACTGGACAAAGCCACCATCACTGCCTTGAAGGCCGGCAACCCTCAAGCAGCCTACGATTCCATATCTTCAATCCTGAATACACCGCCACCTTATGGTCGCCTTGAGATTGAGATTCTCGGCAAGGAGTTTTCGCTGCCGGAAGGAGCATATATGCTTCGAGATGGAATTTCAGTGGGAGTGTCCAAGCTTGGGCTGGTTCAAGCGTTTCTTATTGCCCGGAAGATACTCCAAGATCACATCCATGGCAGTTCTTTGTCACCGCAGACCGACGACAATTTGTTCGCCGCGACGGCGGTCATCCTTCTTATGGATCCCGAGTTCCTCACGGCTGCGAACACGCGGAAGCGACTTATCCAAAAGCAATTAGCCGGTAGCCAAAACGCCTGGACCGTGCTGACGAAAGAGAAGATGTTCCTCAACAGCCTGCTTACTAGTCGATTGCACCGCCATACCAAGTCGCCCACTCTCTGGAACCACCGTCGGTGGCTTGTCGGGCTTTACAGTTCGCTGGGTTTCATCGTAGACGTTATTCCAGATATCAAAAATGTCGTGTTTCTGGCCGGAGAACGACATCCTCGCAACTACTACGCATGGTGTCACGCTCGATATCTTGTTGGTTTTTTAGGGAAGGAGGAGAGTGATTATAATACCCACAAGGACCTCCTAGCGGCCGTTAAGACATGGTGCTTCGACCACCACAATGACATTTCTGGTTGGTCCTTTCTCTACCACCTACTGGATAACTACGACTGCTCTCGACAGGACACCAGTGTCTCGTCGATGTTTTCGGATGTTCTCGATTATGCTACATCTTGTCGTATCACGAACGAGTCTGTCTGGGTGTTCCTGAGGACGCTGGCGGCATCGGGACTCGTTGGCGAGAAGGAGCTTGATCAGTTCACTACTTTAGGCGCGCAGTTCTCTCAGTCATCTTTTGAGAGATCAACCAACCAAAGTGTGGTGCGTTCGGCATTGGACTGGTACGAGACTTACCGGCGCAGAAGAGACTTGTAGTCGGACCTGCTTCAAAGTTCGAATACACGTCGTTTCAGAGAGAAACAAAACAAAAACGCCACAGGCTTTTGAAGACATCTATCTGCATTGGTGCGTCTTTGCGGCCGTGTGCTGTATAGCTAGCCCAGCGCCATTCAGCACATCCAGGGTCCAGCAGCAGAGAAATGGCTTACCACTACTAAGACATGGAACCTCGAAGTGGCAGTGCAATGCCCATCACTGGCCATCTCCGAGTAAAAGGCGGCTTGGTTCCCGCCAATATATAGCGGGGGGTCTTCAGTGACAGTAGAAACAGAAAGGGTATGGCCGTACGGGCCCGTGATACCTACCTGGTGTATAGCATCAACAGTTATCGATGGCAAAGAAAGAAAGACAACTGCAACAAGCTCGTTACCGAAAACCCGAACCCATGTTCGTCTGCCCTGCAGATTGTGAAATTGATCTACTTCTATTTAAAAAGTTCGTATAACAAGAAACAAAGTATTGCAACCGATAACCGAAGCAATATCTCGCGCCTATTATCCCGGAATGGTACCATGGGGAAAGAACACTAACACCCCCCACGTCCAAATGCAAAACTTAATCTCGTGCATATGATCATATCACCAACCAACCAACCAACCAAACAACCGTTCGACCAATATGCCAGACTGACCGCATGCATCTAGACGCGGGTTCCCTATTCATTGTTATGTTTCTGTTGCGAAATCTTACCTTGACGCGGGTCGTTGTCCATGTCCCTGGTGTGTAACCATAGGTAGTTACAGGTGTGGTTTCAGCATCCTCAGTGAATCCCGGTTGACGGTTGCAGCGAACTGCCAAGCACAGCAAGCAATGTTTACTTGAGATCCAAACCTCTCTTTGAGTCTTTGTGGAAACGAAAATTGCTCCAGAGTCCAGGGAGGAAACTACTCTATACCCAAGCTTAATTAGATCTTGGGGATGGGGTAGGTAGAGGTAGTCAGCCGTTGTCGTCATGCTAGGGGTCACATCTACGACGGGTCGACGGGGCAGATATCTTTGTTTTGTATCTCTTGTGGTACGAAATCTACGGCTCGAGAGTTAAGGCTTCGGCATCGGCACAAGGTGTGGTGTGGTTTCATCGCGTCCTCTTCTTCTTTCCTCCCGCCGTACGCCGCCGGCCGGGCGTCCCGCTCGAGGTCACGGAAGTCCGTCTTCGCCCGTCCGAAAGTCCGTCTTGGTATGTATTTTCCTACACTACCTACCTACCGCTCCCCGGATTTAACTGTTGTTGTTTGTTGTCGTCGTCGTTGTTGTTGTGGACCTTTTTGAAGCCCTGCTCTCTCCCCGGTCCCAACCGGCCCCCTGCCCCCCCCCCTGCCCCCCTGTTGCAGGCTCTGGCTTCCACTTTCAGCCCCTGTCATCCCCAAATTGACACCCCGCAGCCTTAGACCCGAAGCGGCCAACGGATGATCCAAAGTTGAACGAGAAGCCAACAGCAGCCGCAAAGGCAGAGAGCGAGGATTCGTGCGCAAGAAGGAGAAGGGGAGAAAAGGAGAGATTTGATCATGATTCATGATCCATGACGAGAGAAAGAGGCATTTCCAAATTTGGAAACATTGGAGAAGATGTCCGAACAAGATACGAGATCTGGCAGGTAAGGTGTGGTCATGCCGGTTATCGTTCGGAGTCAACAGCATCGTCGTCTTCGGTCGTCGTCGTGTCGTGTTGTACCGTTATCCTCGCCGAGGTTCCCGGACGAGTGACAAGTGGTTCGTGTCCAGCGGCCAGCCAGACACAGTCCAATTCTCAATGTCAAAAGATCAGACAGGGAACCGAGTGAGAGGCGTTCCATCCCGAGTGGAGGCACGGCGCAAATTGGATGCAGGCCCAGACGATGGAGCCGAAATGGCCTTGTCAAGTTGTCCCATGTCCACCCGGAGCTTGTTCACCTGTTCTGACCAACCGCAGCTCGCGACTTCTCCAGAGAGAGAGGCTGCGAGCACGGTCAGGGACCGGGGTCCTTTTCTAAAGAAGCGATCTGCTTATGAAGATGGAGCCGCGGACCCGCTCGTCAATGACCCTCACCATGTTCGAGGCCAAGAAAGAATCTTGGATGTTGTTGTCGTTTTGCCAACGTGCTTCATTGCGGCTTTCTTTGAGGCTCGCTGTCACTACATCACTTTGTTCTATACACCGGTTTCAGGCAGTACAACGTGGAGGCTACCACAACCATGAACTTGGTGGACTCGTGGAGAAAAGAGTTGGTGTAGCGTGACGTCCAGTTGTCCGTTCGGGTTATTCTCTCTCTCCGCACACTCGACAACAGATGGTTTCTTGGACCGAGTCGATCGGGGCAACGGAGCAAGGTAAAAACATCATCATCGTCAGTGACGGTAGCCCTTGAATTTCCCAACTGGAGGGTTATATCCGAGTCAAGAGGATCTTGTTCTCCAGAAACCCCAAAAAGCTTGACTGGCTGTGGAAGGAATTGGCTGGGCTGGCATCCACTTGAGGCTACAGTACAAGGGTTGCCGGCATCCAGATCAGCCATGTCTCTCGCTTCCCTTTTCTTTGATATCCACTTGCCAAGTCTAGAAAAGGCTGCATGTCCACCCACTGTCAGTTCAGTGCATTTGGAGGTTACGACGGGCGGTACGGGGCTTGACTGATACCCCATGTTTTCACGGTTCATCACATCTCCATCCAGCTCTCCTTTCCCGTCAAGGCCCGTCCGCTCCCTCAAAGTCTCCATTCCATTGACTTCCTCCTTCTCCAACTTCCAAACACCAACCATCTCCCATCCTCCTCACAACTTCCTCCGCCTGCATTTGCTATGCCGGGGGAGCTTCGGGAGACTTTGTTACTTCTTACTTTCCTTTGAATAGATACTACCGGGCGGGCTTGTCCTTTTTTCCACTCTCGTTTCCTTTATTACGGATCAACAAGCACAGTCTACTATCGCCGACCCCATCCACAGCAGCGCGCGTCCTGCCCTTTGCCTTGCATTAGCATCTGCATCAGCATATCACAAACGATCCCGAACCGATATCGACCTCGACGTCGATTCGTTCCACCCCCTCACCACCACACAACGATTTCACCATCTTGTTCGGATACATACAACCGCATCCCATCTTTCGGCAATCTGTTTTTTTCTCTTCTCACTTTCATTAAACTATCGGCGACCACCAATGCACATAATCACAATCGTTCATTCGTCTCTCCCAATGCTCGCCACCTATAATCGCTAATTGCAATAATTCCATCTCTCGCCACCTTCGGATACCATCTTCACTCTTTGGAAGAAAAGAAAAGAGGCATAACAACTAGGAGCCTGTACATATCACTCACGGATACCCATCTATCGACACATTCGCCGATATCAGGACAGGAGCCCAATATCCGAACAACGACCTCGAGTGTGACCCAGTGAGGGTCAGTGACCGGTGTTATCAAAATGGTTGGGGTATCTAAGCTTCTAGAGCTTACGCTCTTGGCCACTTCAGCTCGTGCCTTCTTCATCTGGCCTCCTCTACCATGCGATCCAGGGGAGCCTTGTTACGTGAGCGGTAGTACTGATGTTAGTGGGAAGGGGCTTGTGGCAGCTGGAGGTCAATTCCATTCTCCATCGCCGCCTGGAGGTGAACCCCAAATGGACGGGTTTATCAGTCTCAGCGTGGTCCAAAGAAACGCCGACGTACGTTCCATTCTCCTCTCGGATATCCGACGGTTATCATCAGCAATTGATACAGGCTAACATGTTCAACTTCGTAGCCTAACGAGAGTCTCGAAGCTGGCGCTGCCCGAGCTGCCCGAGACGCCAAGCGAATCGCATACAGATTTGCTACTTTGGATAGTCCGCGAGTACCAAAAAAGAGGTCCAAGTTGGCAGCCAGGACTAATACGTACTCGGTTGTTGAACCCGAGAGTACGAAAAGGAAGGATAGCGCGGGCATCTACCACGACCCTTCGGACTACGCCTATTTCGCCAAAGTTCAGTTTGGTTCGTCAAAGAAGCCGCTGTATATGCTCCTAGACACCGGTTCCTCGACGGCGTGGATCATGGGCGCAACATGCAAGAGCGACGCCTGCGTCTACCACGACCTTTTCGGGGTTGACGACTCTAAGACGCTCAAGCTGCAGAGCAAGGAGTTTCGTCTTGCCTATGGAACTGGTGTTGTTCAAGGCACTCTCGCCCGTGATTCAGTCTCGGTTGCCGGAATCTCCCTCAACATGTCCTTCGGGCTGGCAAATGAGACATCTAGTGACTTTACTCATTTCGCCTTCGATGGCATTCTAGGCCTCGACATGGCCGTGGGGGGCACTGACGGTTTCATAACCGAGCTTGTGAACCAAAAGGTTCTCAAAAGCAACATTTTTGCCGTCACTCTGGGCCGAGCTTCGGACCCCATCAACGAAGGTCAGATCACCTTTGGAGCTGTCGACTCTTCCAAGTACACGGGTGACATTACATACACCAATCTGGCCAATAATAACAAGGGCGCTTGGGTTATTCCCATCGACGGCTTTGGGTTTGGAGGTAAACAGGTCGCATTGAAGGACCGTACGACCTACATCGATACCGGCACTTCGTTTGCCTTCGGACCGCAGTCGGATGTCACGGCTCTCCATAAGCTTATTCCTGGTTCCACCACGGTAGACCAGGTTACATGGTATGTTCCGTGCAGCGACTCTCCGATTGAGGTCACCTTTAGCGGTGTCACCTACAAGATTTCGGCCAAGGACTGGCAGGCGGGCAGCGGCACGTCGTGCAGAAGCAACATTTATGGACGCGAGGTGGTGGCAAACGGCTGGCTGCTCGGAGACGTTTTCCTTAAGAACGTGTATAGCGTCTTTGATGTGGACCAGAAGCGCATCGGCTTCGCTACCAAGGTTGAGCCCGTTGCGGCAACGACAACATCGGGTACTCAGACCAGCCAAACCGTTGCTGGTACGATCTCTTCCGATGGTACTCCCACTTCGGCCGATGCCACGGGCCAATCTGCAACTCCGAGCGGGAAGGATTCCGCCGGTTACCAGCTCAAGAGCAACGCGTATGCTCTGGTGCTGGGTATCGCCGTCATGGCCGCCGCTATGATGGCTTAGTAGTACACCACACGGTGTTTGTACAAAATTCCGCATCCTTGTTTGGTTGTTTTTCGTTTCACACACATGCATACCAATAGCAAGCCAGCGAGTTATTGAAGTTTCTGTAACATATGATACCCTCAGTGTCCCTTCGGAAAGAAAAGAAATGAGTTGACACCATTATTTTTGGAAGAAGAGAGCTGGGAGAAAGAAATAGCTGATCTGTATAAACATACAACATGCAAATCCATCATGGTAGAAGATGAGAACAACGGGCGCGGGTGTTATATGGGTTGGTTTCACTTGGGTGTCTTTGAGCTCTTGATACACATACACACACGGGTCCAAACGATAGAAGTAATGGGCTTTTCCAGCTTTTACGTATATACCTTGGGCGGGCACAGTCACACATTCATTTTACATAGACGGAGAATTGATGGATGGTAATTTCTTGACGTTGACGATGACGAAAGTTGAGGCTCTCTCTGTTTTCTGTGGGGAAGATCCGGCCATATACATAGATCCCGTCGGCGGTTTCTGTTACCGTACCCCAGACTAAAAAAGGACGAGTGGTTGGTGGTGGTGGTCGAAGGCCGGGGATTAGGAACTCGCCCGCCGGGACGGGCGCCAAGGAACAAAGACGAATTAGCAAGCCCGCTCTCCCGCGTTCGGGTTTCAATAAGATTTTTTCTTCTAGCCACGATTCTTTCCATGATGACGGGATCTTGGCATAGATCTTAGTTTTGGATGGAGTGGAAGTGGATAGGAAGTGCTTGGTGGTGTATCTCAGCCCAGAGAGGCTCAATGGATGAAGCTTGGTTGTTACCGCTAGCCCCTGAATCCACCAGGTGAATAGGGGATATTTGATCCCCTGTTTATCACATGACAGGAGGACAGGACTTACTCATCGCCTTTGGTGGCCTGGAGTCCCCTAAGGGTCCGCAATCCGCAATCCGCATCCGTTGAGGTAACAGCATCCGCTATGCCGCATCCCGCTTAGGCATTACACGTATCCCCAAACTTCCACTTTGTCCCCAGACAACAACTCCACGCAAGCTTCCCAGCGCCAACACCGACTAATTGCCCTTTCTTCTTGTCCTTTTTTGGTTGAATACTAGAAACCTTGTTGGCAGTTTGCTTTAATCCGGTCTCAACTTTTCTTTGCCTGCCGAACCGTTAGTACTGCTAGCTGGCTTTAATACCTTCTTTGACTTACACGACCACCCACCTAGACCGCGGCAACCGCTCGCTCGTTAGTCCGCCGCTTCCCCGAGACCAAGACCGACATCCGTAATACCTACCTACTATTCGATCATAACCAACATACCGACAAACCGAATAAATCTGAACCATCACATAGAGAGAAAGACGATGCCCCCGATAGAAAGGGACTGCTGCCGAGTTATATAAAAAGAAGAGAGAAAGAACATACGGAGAAAGACGGAGAGCTATCTAGGAAAGCAATGGGCAAAGCCGCCAAATCGCATGGCGCTGGCGCTGGCGCTGGAGGGCCCCGGGCTGCTTCCACCCACAGGAATCACAATGAGGAAGATGTCGGGCTACTATCCGGCGGTGGCCCCGATCTGCTCGACGATGGGTACGACGGCGAAGACTCTACAATAACAGGAGACCGGACGGGGACGGGGCCGGGGACAGGGACAGCAGCAGGAGAACGACAAGGCAGCAACAGTCCTCCTTCAGACCCAGGACCAGGACCAGGACACATCAAGCTCCCCCGACGACAATCCGCCCTCTCGGACCCTCGAACCCCACGCACCCCTCGCACTCCGAACCGCGTGCGCTTCGACCTACGTCCTACCACCTTTGGCGACAACAGCCCTAAAGCAGCAGCAGCAACAGCAGCAGCAGGCGCCCCAGAAGACCACCACCACCACGCCCGCGACTCCTTCGATTCCTACTTCGACATAGACGACTCCGACCAGCAGCCACTCACCTCCTCCGACTACCACCGCCAAGGGCGCGTTCCGCTCCTAACGGGGATCGAAGCCCCCTCCGTCACCGTCGCCAACAACGGCCCCTGGGGCTCAGACGAAGACGTAGCCTCATGGGCCGAAACAGAGCGATCAAGACCCAAATCGGGCTTGCGCATGGCGTTTATGAACATGGCCAACTCCATCATCGGCGCCGGGATCATCGGGCAGCCGTACGCGTTCAAGCAAGCGGGCTTGCTGTCCGGGTTGGTGTTGTTGATAGGGTTAACGGTCGTGGTGGACTGGACGATTAGACTCATAGTGATTAACTCGAAGCTAAGCGGGGCGAATTCCTTCCAGGGAACCGTGGAGAAGTGTTTTGGGCGGACGGGGTTGATCGCGATATCCGTGGCACAGTGGGCGTTTGCGTTTGGCGGGATGGTGGCTTTTGGAGTGATTGTGGGCGATTCGATACCGAATGTGTTGAGGGCGATTTGGCCGGGACTAAAAGAGGAGGGGGTAAAGGGGACCCTGGTGGGGTGGCTGGTGGGGAGGCAGGGAGTTATTTTGGTTTGTACGTTGGGGGTTAGTTATCCGTTGGCGTTGTATAGGGATATTGCTATGGTGAGTTTTGGTCTTTCTTTGGATGGAAGGGGATGTGGTTGAGAGGTTGATGAGAGACGAAACGAGACGGACGGACGGCTAATATGGTTCTCTACGATACAGCTAGCAAAAGCGAGTACCCTCGCTCTGGTCAGCATGGCCGTGATCTTGGTCACAGTCCTGGTACAAGGCGGGTTAGCTCCAGCATCGGACAGAGGGACGTTGGCAAGCTGGAATTTGCTCGTCATCAACGATGGCATATTCCAAGCTATAGGAGTGATATCCTTTGGTACGTTCCCCCCTGGTCTCTACATGCATACAACAACGAAACTAACAAAATCACAGCCTTCGTCTGCCACCATAACTCCCTCCTAATCTACGGCTCCCTCAAAACCCCCACCATCGACCGCTTCTCCCTCGTCACCCACATCTCCACCGGCGTCTCCATGATCGCCTGTCTGCTCATGGCCCTCGTCGGCTTCCTCACTTTCGGCGACCGCACCCTCGGAAACGTCCTCAACAACTTCCCCGCCGATAACACCATGGTCAACGTCGCCCGCCTCTGCTTCGGGTTGAACATGCTCACCACTTTGCCTTTGGAAGCCTTTGTCTGTCGGGAGGTCATGCTCAACTACTGGTTCCCCGGGGATCCGTTCAACATGAACTTGCACCTGCTGTTTACCTCTAGTTTAGTAGTCAGCGCCATGGTGTTGAGCATGATTACTTGTGATTTGGGAACGGTGTTCGAACTGGTTGGCGCTACTAGTGCTGCGGCTATGGCGTATATATTGCCGCCGTTGTGTTATTTGAAACTGACCAAGGAGACGGGAGGGTGGAAGAGGGCGGGGGCCTGGGCTACGGCGGCGTTTGGGACGCTGGTTATGGGGATTAGTTTGCTGCAGGCGGTTGGGAAGATGGTGAGGGGGGAAGGGGGCGTGGGGCAGTGTATGTCTTAGTTCTTGGTCTTGACGTTGGTCTTGATGATGGGTTGTAGTCTAGGGCTGGGATGGGATGTACTGTAGTGTACTGGACGGAAGAAAAGTAAAATATGGACACGCTGGCGTCGAGTTTCAAGACAAAGAGGTTTTTGTTTACCTTGTGCTTGCTTGCTGGGAGAAAGGGAAGGGGAGGGGGGGAGGGGGCTTGCTTGTTTTGATACGGGTGGTTATAGGGGTGGGATATAGAACGGCATACCTATACAGGGCTGGCGACCGAAGACGGGACTTGGGGACATGGCTATGGTTCAGTTGGGTATTTGCAGGTGAGGTGTGTTATTGTCGGGTTGCACATGACGATGGGTAACTTATATATATAAACGAGCGGGCAATTCAGACGGCACCTACATAGTAGTAGGGTGGTAGGGTACCGCTGAGGTCTGTCCATGCTTCCGTCCATCATCACATACTTCATGTATTATCATAAGCTAGCTGTGTGTAGAGCGAACAGATGTACAGATGTGGGTGCTATAGGTATATTGGACGGTGGGATCTAATCTATTACCCTAAAGTTGTTGTGTTTCCGTTGGCGATTTCAGTCGTGGAAACACGTGCGAGTTAGCCTTACCAATTTACCTTCATGATAGTTCATCCCAGGAGAAAGAAACAACCTGAACATCGGATGAACCATACACCATTTGGTTATCAACGTTCCCCGCGTTCTACTCTCTCTACCTTGCGTTGTACAATAGCATTGCCCCGTTGCCGAACGATTGGATGGTATCTATTCTGCCCAAATTTCGTACTTCATCATCACCGTTTCCCGTTGGTTTAGCTATATCCTTTCCAGGTTACCGACTGTTCGAACACATTGGTTGCCCTATGTGGTCTTCTTTTTTTCCCCTCATAATTTGTCAGTACCGTTCTTCCTCCTCCTCCCTCGCGTAAATCGGTCGTCACTCTTGCTAACCGGGCATCACGGTTGAAGCTGAAGAATCACAGCAGATACAGCCGCCCTCCCGTATCATACATACCTATCATTTTCCCCATGATCATCGGCACTTCGTACACCTGACTGTGGTAACCAACCATTCAGGACCATGGAGATTGTTGATCCAGTGGGGGGTCGAGCTAATGTACTGGTTGCCAAGCTTCAAAGAAGCCTTGGGGGATCGCCGCCCCTAGTGCTAGCGTATTACATCATCTAGAGAGAGACTTTTCAGCCGCAACGGGGCATGCAGACCTCAGCAAACCACATAACTGGTCAAGACAGGCGGGGATAGATGTCATAGCGGTACATGATATGGGAATGGGGGCTGCATGAGACGATGATGGATGGGACAACCAACGGGGGAGACGAGTATTGGCCTCATAGTGTCCCAGTGTCCTAGCGAGCCTAGAGGGAGTCAGTCAGATCTCGAGATGTCTCGAAAGTGTACATACCTAATAGCTGTACCGCACACTTGCTGATCCCTCAGAAGAGAGGGGGCAAACGGCTGCCTCCGCGCAGTAGGAAGGAGTAGAGAGGTGTGCTTGCTGGTTAGTATACACACAAGACACACACAAGACCATGATGTAATAAGTTTGGTTGGCCCCATCGAGTAGCATCAACCTCCAAGCAGTCCTGCGTATGGAGTCCATCCTGGGCGCTGAGGACGAGGTGCAGTCCCTACCGCCTTCCGTTCTGCCGTGGACTGTGAAGAGATACCGAAAAAAAGTATAAATAGAGGTACCTACCTCAAGGAACTTTCCATTTACTCTTCTTTCTACTACCTCAATCACAACACCAACTTTCATAATAACCAAATCCAAACCAAATCCAAACCAAATCCAACCCAATTCCAATCCAAATCCAATCCAAATCCAATCCATGGACGACGGCTTCATTCCCTGCGCTACCTGCGGTGTCCCTGGTACCCCTGGTACGCTCTGCTTCAATTGCGGTTGTGTAAGATGCTTCCCTTCCCTTCCCTTGCCTTGATTCTATCCATCTTTACCTACCCAACTTCGCTGCCACTTTCTTTCGGAATCACAAAACAAAGTACCTAACTAACCTTTTGCCTTCCGATTATAGCCCCCTGAAGGAATCTGAGTACCTATAGGCATCAAGATGTCAGGGGCTAGCTATTAGAAGTAGGGTGGTCCAGTTAAGACAGGAGCAGATCGGCCAGATTTGTCTCAAAAGCTCCGAAGGAAGACGGCTAGGAGGACTAGGACATTCGGAGGATAAGAGGGAAGGCACTTCTCCTCGTTAGAGGGAGAGAGGGCTAGGCAACTTGGGCCAGTCATTTTTTTTTTTTTTTCTAGCTGGAATACACTTGAGCTTCGAAAGAATCCGCCAAGTTCCTCTCGTGAATCCCTTTGTCCTTGTGAACTAACCATCAGTTCTGCTCCTCGCTGCGAGGAGAACTAATTAGAAGGGTGAAGTCTTTGCTTCCTCTTTCCTTGGTGGTTGAATGGTGATTTGGGGTAGCATGTCTTATCTTTTTTTCGCGATTTTCTTGTAGTCTGTGATGTTTTTGATCATGGAACATGGAGGCGAGCTGGTGGAATCTGATCAGCTAACATCGGTTTGATCAGGCGTTATGGCACTTGGAAGGCAATCATATGGACTTTCTAAATAGACTTGGCCAGGCAGCTCTCATGGAAAGGGTATAAGAAAGAAGAAAAGGAAGGAGTTAGTGAGTTCAGTTCAGTAGGAGACCTGATGCAATGCAACACTTTGTGGGACGTCTAATTATTCACTTCATTCATCATTGACTTGTATACTTTCTGATCAATGTTTGAGAAGATCACTCCTTTCATTCATCTTTGAGCTGTATGCTTCATAATCTCATCTTCATTCTTTTTGATCTAGAAGCTATCTACGGCCTGATCGTTTTCCCCCTTCGATCTAAAAAGTCCCTGGACTGAAGGGATCCGCTATTCAGTTATCAGGTATCCCAGTTACTTTGGTATTGTGCTTCCTAACCAGCTTGATCAGTGAAGCCCAGCAGCACAGCTCTGATCAGTTTCCTACGACAAGTTTTTATTGTAGTGTGTAGTTGGTTTTGTGTTGTGTTATTGTTTTTGGTCCATTTCAATGGCTGCTGTTTGGTAACAACATCTTCCTTCATTGGAGTCCTCAAAAGACTACCATGACCAGATCTGCTCCTCACCATAAGTGTTTTGCTCCATTTCAAGAGATAGGTTATTAATCTATCAGGGATTGAGACCAGTGCCCCGTGTTGACCTACGTGCGACAACACAAGAGACAGAAAGAGAATTGTTCAAGCTCGATGGGTCATTATACCTCGCTGCCGAGTGGTAGAGTTAGTATAGTAACATCCCTTTAATGTCGAATATCCATTTCAGAAATCCGAACTGTTCTACCTATCTACACACCTCATTTTGCTCGAACACCAACAAAAAAAGTACACAGCAGTTACTTAAGCCCTTCCTCTCCTGTGTTCTCGCTGGCGTTACGACGAGGGTTTTTCTCTGCGCTTTTTGCCTTAGAGTTTACAGTAGAGACAGCCCTACTTTTTCCAATTCAAAGCATACTCCCGTATCATAGATACCAATCGTTTTGAGATTCCCATAATCATGCACACCACATCGTAGGTGGTGCACACGGCAGCGACACCTGACTCTAATAAGTACACATTAACCAACCATTCAGGACCCTGGGTATTGTTAATCCAGTGGACTGCGGGGGTTGCCATTGGTGCTACTGGGTTGTGGGTGCCAAGCTCCAAAGCTGCCTTAAAGATGGGGGGCGAGCGATCACCGCCCTAACATTAGTGCATGGGCCGGCTAGCTGGGAGTGTTAGCCTCGTTAGCGTACCTGAATGATGTAGGCACCTGTGATATGGGACTTGCTACACTACAAGCTCATCGATAGAGGTAAGTATGGGAATGAGGGCTGTCTGTATCTGTGTATCTGTATGATCGAAGGGCAAACTAATGAAGACACACCGGAATCTTTCAAGTCAAATACTGGGCGTGCATGGTCGTCGAGTGGGTGGTGCTGGCATCACGGGCCTCGAACGGTTGTAACTCGAATAGTGGATGAGGCTACCTAGTTCTAGTATCCTTGTAGTGCCTGGTGTCCGCGCGAGCCAAATGGAAAGTCAGACTCTCGAGATGTACACTGAAGAGTCTGCAGAATGTAGGTAGGAAGGTAATAACAGTGCCGCACAGAAGAGATGGAGGGGGTAATAGTGTACCATACCTATCAGCTATCTAGCGAGCAGCTGAACAAGACCAGAGGATGGTTGCCTTTTACCTACCGAGCTACCGTACTAGACTTGGTCAAGGGTCATCAGACAACCAAAAGGGCTTAAGTGCGTGGGAAGCTACCTTGGCTAGCGAGCTAAAATGGAGGTAACATGACATGACGAAGAGATAGGAAAAAAAAGTATAAATACCTCTAGCTGTCTACTCGTCAGAGAACACATTTCCCTTTACACTTTTTTTTTCCTTCTTTTTTTTTGTGACACAATTCAATCACACAACACCAAAACTCTTCAACTCCTTCAATCCAAACCAAAAACCAACAAACAATGCACGGATCCAGCTGCCCCAAGTGCGGAGCCACCACCACTGATGGCTCCAAGACCTGCGGTTCTTGTGGTGCTGTAAGTCGACATCAATCTCATGGACTCTCTTCACTCATCAGTGCTCTTCCCGAGGCTACAAAAACAGATTAACTAACCTCGCCACTCTGTTGACTATAGACCTGCCCCCAGTAAGCAACTAAGCTGTGGTCATGACCTGAGCTACCTATGAGGTCGGGTCCCCTAGCGTCTTGTGTGAGGGTACAGAATGGACTCGGGTACCGATCTACAAGTACAATATGGGCGACGATGGAAGGAGTGATGGAAGCGAAGGCTTTGCCCTGCCTGACTTGGCTACCAGAGGCTAGATAGACAAATGCAAACCTATCTCTGCCTTCAATCAGCAACGAAGCGGGAACGAAAGCGGTACCAGTGAGCTGCAGTGGGCGGCTTGATACCATCAATCCTAACGTTGTTGAGGCCCCCTGATGTCGATACAACAACAACATCGCTTCCTTGATCCCAACTTAGCTCCATCCACACATCTCTTTCCTCGGTTGAACAAGACAGCACGTAACCGCAACTGCCTTATCCTTTTTTCCTGTCTTTTCGCTGTCGTTCTCGCTGACTGACCGAGCGATGATCCGGGTACATAACTAGGTACACCCTTGATACGCATGACGTCCTTCATTCAATTAACTGTTTCACGTTTGAATCTTGGAGTTGGCGGCCTCTCCCTCGGATTGCAAAGCCGGCAAAGTGTGATGACCACTGAACTTCGGACTGAAAGACTAGACAAACGGGCTGAGGCAGGAGAAGTCTGCTCGTGCCAATCCTTGGCAGAAGGGTATCATGAAGTGAACATGCGATGGTAGTCTGGGTATAGCATAGGCAACAGCAACTGTCGTCAACGGTCTATGAAGTAGCAGGGACATTCGGCGGCAGCCTCGCCACGCCGATATCGTCCAAACAATACGTAACATTCGATCTTAAGTTCCCAGATTTGAACCATGCAGCAGCAGCAGCAGCAGCAGCAGCAACAGACGGAGACAGATAAACAAGAACGCGATAAAACTAAAGATTAATAACAGACAGGTAGACACAGAGAGATACACGTGAGAGAGAGAGAGAGAGATAAGAGACAGACGCACGCGGGCAGTGACAGAGAAAGAGAGATAAAAGAGATAGGTAAGAGAGAAAGAGACGCGGCATGTGATTCCAGAAGAAACAAGAATATTGAACCGCAAAAACTCCTTTCTCCGTCTTTCTCTCTTTCCCTTTGCCGCCCTCAGGTGTCCGCCATTTGTGTATACATAAACACAACCCACGCACCCGTCCACGCCAACCACACACACAGAAATAGTGGAAAGGAGTCCAGACCCAGTTATCCTCCCTAAATATCGAGTAGTAAGGCCCATAAGTATCCCCGAGATGCCAAGCCCCTCCCCATTTGCGCTCCCCTCCCCTTTCTTCTTCTCTCTGTGAAATATTATCCGCTCGGTAGCAGCATTGACGGCGACATTGGCAGAGAATTATCAACTAAGGTGATGATTCCTTTCGCTTTGAAAACCGTTGCTTGATTACATATTGCGAGGCTATCCGGGGAGGGCTTGGTGCAGATGATGTTGTTCGTCGTGCGGTAGAAGTAAAAGCGTCTCTTTCAGAGCTGTGGTTCGTTTAGACCGAGCTCTTGCAGAGGCCCCTCTTCGTCTTTGTCTTCTTGAGAAGGGCGGCTCTTGTCGCGTTCTCGAACACCTCACGGACACCCTCGTTGGTCTTGGCCGAGCACTCGAGGTACTTGTGGGCGTTGATCCTCTTCCTCAGAGCCTCACCCTGTTGATAAGCGCGTTAGAATATGTATCCAAACAAGCGGGGGAAAAGGGACTAGACACGAAACGGGCATCATCAGCCCGCGTTTGTTTCAGCCTGACGTACCTCTTCGGGGGAAACGGGCTTCTGGCTGGTCTTGCGGAGCTCCTCGATGGTCTTGGGGTCGTGGCGCAAATCCTTCTTGCAACCGACGAGGATAATTGGGACGTCACGGCAGAAGTGGAGAACCTCAGAGTGCCACTGTTTTGATTGTTAGCAAATTGACGCTTCCATTTGCTGGAGCGGGCGGGATACTGACCTTCTCAGAAACGTTGTCAAGCGAATCGGGGGAGTCGATGGCGAAGCAGATCAAGACGACGTGAGAGTCGGGGTAGGACAGGGGACGGAGACGGTCATAATCCTCCTGACCAGCCGTATCCCATAGCGCGAGCTCGACGTGTCTGCCATCAACCTCGACATCGGCAACGTAGTTCTCGAACACGGTAGGGACGTAGACCTGAGCGCAGACAGTTAGCTGGCTGAGCAGCGCTTATTCGGATGTGGATATGATGGCGATAAAGCGGGTGTTTCGAATTTGATGGCTTGATGATTTTATCGGGCTGGGCTGGGGAGATGTATCGTGTTTCTCGTTACGCGGGAATTGGCAGGAAAATGCGTGTTTCGTCAGGCATTTTCCTGACGGTCGAGGGCAGTAGATGTGTAGATGGATGTCCGAGTCCCGACAAGTGCCTGACTTACCTCGGGGAAGGTTCCCTTGGAGAAGACGCTGGGGATTCGGTTAGCTTTCGGTGGCGGTGACGACGACGCGCGCTGAGGATAGGGGGAGGGAATCGACATACATCAACAAACAGGTCTTGCCGCAGGCACCATCGCCAACGATGACGAGCTTTCGGCGGAGTTCAGCAGACATGGTGTCGGTTTGGTGGTTGTGTGAATAGGGGAGAGATTAAGATGGATGGATAGTTGATGTCGACGGTGCTTTATTGTCGACGGGTATGGAAAGGGCGGAGAGGGTATCACGCGGCCTGGAATTGGTCGATAAAAGATGCAAAATGGAAAAGGGAAGGAAAATCGAGATGGGGGTGTTGGGTGGTTGTTGAAGGAGTCCTGACAAGTAGTGCCGCTGGGAGGTGGTGGTGGTGGTGTGCTTGTGCTAAAGTTAAAGTTGCGAGTTGGTTGTTGTGACGGAGACGGAGACGGGGAACGGAGACGGGGGGACCACCAGATAGCCAGGTGCGGGTGCCAGGTGCAGGACTCCCACGGGCGGGCAAGATTGGAAGAGAGTGGAAACCTCAGCCAGCGAACCAGGGCAGTCAGACGGGAGGTGGAGGGCAGTGGCCCGGTGGTGAAAGAGGCAGTTGGCAGCCTAGGTAAGGCACAGGCCAGGGCGCTTCGTCTTTACAGTAGTTGCACACAGAGGCAGTGGAGGCAGGCAGCAGAATACCCCATCACCTGTACAGGAGCCCGGTAGGGGGTTGCGAGGCCGAGACGAGCCAAGAGCAAAAGCCAGACAAGGGGAGTGTCGGGTTGATGTGAGTGGCCGGTTGGAGGCGGGAGCGTTCTGGGCGGCGCCATGTGAGTGGCCCGATCCTCAACAAGCGGTACGTACCGGACCCCGGCTACAGTTAATCATGTCACTTCACTACCTCCAAGTCACGCGAAAAGAGAGGTGATTTGGTGATATTGCAGTGGACCGACGTTGAAATCGTCGTTCGTTCCAGCTCCCCCTTTTCGCTACCCCGGACTTGTCGCAAAAGGCTAATAAGGCCATCTCCCGACACGACTCTCGACCATTTTTCTTTTAGGTCAACGACAAGCGCAAAAGTGCACGGTGGGGACTGGCCAAATTACCACTTTGATGGCCATCAGACATCCATACCGCACACCCGACACGCTGCGCTGGCTCGGCTGGCTGTCGATCAAAGGGGGAGGAAGCACGCGCTGCTGCCGTGGCCCCAGGATTTTACCTTACAAGTAGGACTGCCCAGAACCCCTGAACGCCAAAAGAAACAGGCACAGTGCGTCGTCGTGGGCCTCTTCCTTCCGGTCGCCTTTTTTGGGTTTCTAGGTAATTTCTGTCTCGGGCATTGTCAGGGTCCAAGACTCTCTTGAAAGAAGCGAACATGTCGGTATACACTATACTATCCCCCATTTCACCTGGCTGTCATCACAGATATTTACCAAGAGACAGCCCGGATAACACACGCGGTGACCCAGCTGGACCAGTTGGAGATGAGAGCGGTCAGTGCCTCTGATGAATTGCGAACATCTCGGTTGCCATGTCATACGCAGTCAGTGAGCTTGTTGACTTGACGGGATAGGAGAGGCTGGAGAACGAATCCCCCGTCAGCTGCCACCCGTCATCCGTCAGCCGTCAACAGTCAAACCGTCATGGTGCCAGATGTCAAACGATAAGTCCTACCTTGACCCGTCCATCATGGTTCCAAAAAGTCCTACCCGTCACTCTGCATCATTCGATTGTCCGGGGCTGGGAGATGCCATCCAGTATGAGACTTTGGAGATTTCCATCTGGATGCGGGACCCACTCATGCCCGGGCTGCACCGCTGTCGGCTAAGGTACATTTTATACCTTCAACATTCCAAGTGGAAGCGCACTGGATGCCGGCGAGTTGGATGTTAGAGTGCTCCCGGTCGGGCATAAACATTGACATGTTCACTTTCAGTCGCTCAGAGCATGATGAGATCGGGTTGAGGAACAACTCGAAGGTACTGTCTTATACGATGACGATAATTCGATGCGATAAGCTTCTCCGCTACAGTAGTGTAGTACAGTTGCCAGCCGTCAAGCCAGACACACCAGCTGGCAGGACAGAGAAAAACACGGGGCCAGGAACATGCACGCGTGGAAACCCTGGACCCTGGTAGGTACGTACCCTCGTACCGGCGGCGGCCGGACCCGCTACACTTTTTGATGGTTCGGCGGGACCGCAAAGCCGCAAAGTGGAAGCGACTCGGACCTCAACGGCGCCGTCGACTTCCAGGGAAAAGACCACTCGACGACACCCGGACCCGACCTGCCCCGGACCCCGCGACCGCCCGACTCCCCGCGCTCCGCCCATCCGCGAATCCCCTCCGGCCTCCTCCTCCTCCTCCAGACACATACACAACCATGGACAAGCTGCTGCGGCGTGTGCGCATGGCCGAGGGCATGGTTGCTCGCCGCGCCCAGCGCAAGAACGCCCTCCTGAAGCGCATTACCGAGAGAACCCAGAACAAGAAGAACGGTGAAGTCTTCACCGAAGCCATTCAACAACGGAAGGCCGCCGTCGAGGCTCGCAATGAGGACTGGATGTTGGGTCCCCTCGCTCCCCGCCGCGAACTCGGCGAGATAACGCTGAGTAACGGAAACTACTACGGCTCCCTCTCCCCCACCCGTGCCCTTCTCGAGAACGAGGTCTCGGAAGAGGAGAGGAAGGCCCGCGTTGCCTGGTGCGGTTCTCCCAAATTCGTCTGCATTGCCCCCGGCGACCGCGTCGTGGTCACCGAAGGCCACCACAAGGACCTTATCGGCACCATCGAGAAGCTCAACACCCGGAACATGACAGTAGAGATCCAAGCAGAGAAACTCAAAGTGAGCCCTAAAACCATGCCAACCTCGCTGTTGTATTGCTTGTCTTGGACATGTGCATCACCGTAGATATAAATGCTCACCACATGTTGTCCCCCCCTCCAGACAAACACGACCCTACCCCAGTTCATGCAGGAAGCCTCCGACAAGCCCGTCACCCAGATCTACGCCCGCCTGCCCATCTCCTCCGTGCGTCTCGTCCACCCGCTCAAGGATCCTCAGACGGGCGAGTACCGGGACGTGATCATCCGCGAGCTGCGCCCGCGCGACATCGTGCACGACCGGCCCACGCGCAAGCGTAGCATGCGCCGTTTCGTCCCCGGCGAGAACATCATCATCCCTTGGCCCAAGCAGGAACCCATCAAGCGCGAGGACCAAGCGGCCGACACGCTGCGCATCGACCTGGACGAGAAGACCTACGTGCCCACTCTGTTCCGCCCGCCCGCGCCCCAGCAGGTCCTCGACGAGCTCCGCAACAAGTACTCCATCTTCCGCACCMGWCAYACGCCCGAGTACATCGCCCAGAAGGAGCAGGAGGAGCAGGAGAAGGAGGCCAAGAAGTCGGCGGCCAAGGCTATGCTCACCCCCGTCCAGGAGTATAACCGGAAGCAGCGCGAGCTGCGCCGCGCTCGTGGCCAGCCGGTGTTGACTGAGGAGATGCTGGCGAAGATTGGCCAGGTTGTTGCGAGGAATAAGCTCGGACAGCAGGCCGGGCCCCAGCCCAAGGTGAAGGAGGAGACGGTGGCACAGATCGAGAAGGCGGTTGAGCAGTTATCGCTTGGTGGGGAGGATGCGACTACTACGACGAGCCCTGAGCAACCAAATGTTTAAAGGGTGGGGGGTTTGAATAGGAGGTGTGGATGTGGAGTGTCCCCTGGACCATAAGAATTCCTTCCCAAGAAGCATTCATTCAGTGCAAAAGCTGAGAAATGCTCGTATTGAGTGCAGAAGAGGAATAATGGGGAGGAAACTGTGACAGGTCAAAAGTGGGCAGTTCCAACTTTGTGTGTGTGTGTATTTTTAGTGTATATGGTCAAAAAGGTATACAAAATGCATTTGGGTCAAGATCAAAAGGGGGTGGCATCAGGTTGACCCAGAATCTGAGTGTATGACCAGGCGATCTTTGTGTGTGTGTGTGAAGCGGCGGGAATGGAGATTGGAGCGAGCGCCTTCGGATTGGGTGTTATGTCGTTGATGTAGAGATGATCAAGATATCAAATCCGAGATTGATTGAACTTACAGGCTTCGAATCAGATATTTGTGCCTCGAATCGCATATGATGATGTCTTGGGGATATTGAACACAATACAATTCTGAAATGGCATCAGCTAGGTAGACTTACCCGGCATTCCGTTGCGGAAATGGGCTGGTGTGAGTGAGTGATCAATACCGTATGCTTTCCCTATATTCTTGAATATGCAAGAAGATGGATATCTACATCTGTCACTCATCGATAACTCTGTCGGAACCGACGTCCCTGCAGGCCACCTTCCCCGCCATCCGTCGTAGGTCATCACGCAAGGAAGGAAGCCATCACGACAGCGACATAGGAAAGGAAGCCAGCAGTAGAGAAGGAAGGAGACCCAGGGCATTCCCATCAAGGGAGCCAGCGACTGATTGGAAGCTGGGTTGGCCACTCCTGTATATAAATCCGGCCCTTGGGAGGTCTTCTCTCTTCTCTGCCAATTCACATGCTTTCTACCCAATCAATTCCACTTGGTCGCAGTCCCATTTCCCTTGTTACAAACTCTATGCAATCGTGAAGAAGCTTCATGGTCAGTCCCAAGTTCCCTCCCTCAAAATCCCCCTCACGACAAAAGGCGCATGGTGGGTGTAAGAAAGATGGCATTCTACAACTTATCACTTCTTTGTTTTGTTTTCTATCGTACTTTTGAAACAACCTACATATATCTAATCGGACAATATATCAACATCTTTCCTTTTCTTTTCTGACTCCAACTTTTCAACCGTTTCCTCCATCAACAACTCAACTCAACTCAACCCCCTTTTACTTTTCGTCTTTTCCTATACCCATTCAACGATCCATCCATCTTTTCCTTCATCTTTTCCTCCATCAACTCATTCATCCATTCCATTCCATTCCAACCACCACCCCCCTTCCCTGCCCGTCTTAACGACCACCCAACAAACTCAACCTCTCAAACTTCTTCACCACCGGCTTCCCCACTCCCCGTCTCATAGCCTCAATACTATCCGCCAAAACCGCATCACCACCCGTCGGTCTCCAATCGGCACCCTCCCAATCACCCCCACCATTTTCTCCCCCTTCCTGCTGTCCACCCTGCTGCTGCCCCTGCTGCTGAGGCCAAACCTCCCCCACCGCCCTTTCACACCCCTCCACAACCTCCATCATCAACCCCTCCACCGCCCTCGCCCTCTCGCTCATCCCCCTCCTCACCAGCGCGCACACCAATCTCTCCACCTCCTGTCTCGCTGACCCTTCCACTCTTTCAACCAATCTCCTCACACTATTAACCAGATACTCCTCCTCGTAAACCGTCCCCTTCCTTCCCCTGGCACGTTTCTTCTCCTCTCTCTTGCGATTCTTGCTCGTGGCGCGGGAGACGTTGGAGGCCACGGTGCCGGTCACTTGGCTGCCCTTGCCGGTGTAGCGAGTAAACAAAGAGGCGGAGGTTGAGACTCTCGACGAAGCGGCTACCGAAATATCGTCGGGGATGTCGCTTGCGGCTCCGCCGCCGGTGCGCTGGCCAAAGGGGTTTTCCCCCTCGTAAAAAGCCAAGGGATCCTCGGCGGCCTTGAGGCGGAGTTCGGCGATGCGGGGGACTTGGGCTTTTAGCTGCGATTTGCAGTCGGCGAGGAACTCGGTTGAGGAACTAAAAGCGTCGAGAAGGCCGGGGTCGAGGTGGGATTCGAGAAGTTCGGGGCGGGAGTGGAGGGAGATAAGGCGGAAGGCGTCGGCAAAGAGGTAGCCTTTGCAGAGGGCTGAAATGGCGGAGGGGAGAGAAGATAAGTGCTCGGCTTGGATGGTGGCGACGGCGGCCCAGTCCTTGGCTTCGCGGAGGGCGTCGGCGAGGCTGGAGGCGATTTCTTGTCGCTGGTCGGAAGAGAGAGAAGGGTCGAGGGAGGAGGTGAAGAGGCATTCGCGCCACGAGGAGGTGCCGGCTTTGAGGTAGCATTCGGTTGCAGCTGGGTAATCGCCTAGGGACTCATAGGCCAGACCGGCGTCGCGGAACTTGGAGAGGGAGCGGAGGTGGGCGGCGTAGAGGGCGGTGATGGTGCGGAGAGAAATCGGTTCGTTGCGGTAGAGGGCGAGGGCGGAGGGGTAGAGTTGGTGTTTGATGATGTAAGCTTCGACCTCCTCCGAGTAAGTGTTGGCGATGAGCCGAAGGTGGGTCAGTGCCTTCTCGTGGTGGGAGAGGTGGTCGTCGATGGTGAATTGCCGGCGCAGAGGGTCCATCTTGTGCAGGGACTGGATGAAGGGGAGGTATTCACGCGGGTCGCGCTGGGATTGCTGAGCGACTAGCAGAGTCAGCTCGAGGTTGTAGAGCGAGAGGGCGTAGTCGTAGAGCTTGTTGATGTCGACCAGGAAGCAGATGTGCTCGACTGCGCGCTCGGCTAGGGCTTCGTCTTCTTCCATAAGGGAGGCGACGACCTGCAGACCGTCCGAGAGGGCGGGAGGGTTCTTGCAGACGTGAGCGGTGATGATGTTTTGCAGGTTGGCGTTCTTCTTGGCCTTCAAGCTGTGCAGGACGGCGTCGCACATGGTGTTGATCTTGCTGGTCTTGGGGGCAGTGGTCAGGGCCGGCTGAGTGGTGGCTGTGACGACGCCGGCCTTGGTGTTGCGGTACATGGTTTGCGTAACATCCTCCTCCTTGAGTGTAGACAGGAACAGGTCAATGTCGGCTGCGTTCTTGACCTGATCAAGGAAGAGACCGACGTTTTCAAGGAACTGCTCAGGGCGGTGATCGTAAAGAAGGTTCATGTCCACACGCTGGGTGCGGCACGTGGCAAAAGCAGCACCATACTCCTTTTGTTCGACCAGTTGTCTGATACCAGCTAGGACCATGGCACGTGGGTAGATGGTCTCAAGATTGCCGCGAGGCATCTGGAGCACGATGCTCATCCTGGAAGGCATAGCCGTGACGAGGCGACCTCCCCGTTCAATGCTTCTGCAACGCTCATCGGTCTCAGGATCATCCAGAGGCACGTCGAGTTCGTCAACATTGGCCGTCAAGTGGATGAACTTGACAAAGTGGTTGCTGGTCGTGTAGATGAGATGCTTGTCAGTGACGACGAAAGACGTGCAATTCTTCACCAACTGGCGAGAGTTGGCGTAAAGATGGCCATTCCTGGACAGACCAAAGGCGATGAACTGGTCTTCAAAGGTCGTGTAGGTGGCCCATGGGAGGAGAGTGGGAAACTTGCCCAGCACAGTCTCGCCAGTCTCCACGGAGACCCGGGTAATGTTGCCCTGGCGATCTTGAACGACTGTGCCATCCTCGACCGATGTTTCATCAGCAGAAGTGAGAGTGACAGCCTGCAGACCTACGCCAACTTCACCAAGCATTAGTTCCTCGTTAAAGTCCCAACCGGTAATCTGCAGCTGGAAATCATCCAGCGAGAGTACCTGAACCTGGAAAGAAGCCGAGAAGGCAATCTGTAGCTGACACTTGTTCTCAAAGCTGTCAAGCGGCATAGTCTTGAGCAACTTGGGAGCGGCACGACGACCAGCAGGACCCTGCTTTTCAAGGGCAAACAGGTGCATGCCCTTTTGGTGCAAGACAGCCATCTGGGAAGCGTCCTTGGAGAAGGCAACGTCTGTTACGGGGTAGTCCACCTCGATGTCGTAAAGGGCCATAGGAGGGGGGACGTTGGCGGTTTGGAAAGGAGTAAACTTGATGGTGCGTCCGTCAACGACTGCAACATCGCCCATACCGCCGCACATGGGACCACGGGCAATGGCCAGGATGAATTCGAACCAAACCGCTCTTTCTGTAAATGTGTAAGCTTGGGAATAAAGGTGCTCGAGAAAAAAGGTGTAGATACATACCAGGAGCAGCTACGGCAAAAAGAAGCGGCTTCTCAGCGTGCCACGAAAACCAAGGGAGTGTCCAGCGGCTTTCAGCAGCCCGAGCCTGAGAAGATTGCTCCGCGAAGGGAAGCTCCTGCTTCAGATACCAGTGATAGTTACCCATGGTATACAATTGCACCCTGTCTCTCATAATGACAGCGAGGACAGTCGAGTCCGAGTTCCACTCAAGAGCCAAGTCCTCAGCAGCCTCTGGTTGGTCCTGAGGAATCTGGAGCGTGAACTGCCCATGTCTGAGACCGTTTCTCTCGAAGAAGACAACATCGACACGATCGCTCCCAGAGAAACGCTGGATGCCAGCCATCAGGTTACCCTCGGGCCGCCAGCTGAGACTGCCCTCCAGACCATCGACCGGCTCGCTGACGCTGTCCAGCTCGCCATCGCGGTTGTACACGCGGATTACTCTCCGCCCGCCGCTCTCTTGAGAGAAGAAGTTGACAGCGACATAGGCGCCGTCGCCCCGCCAGCTGATGCTGCATCTCTGCCCGTCGTCATTGGAGCTGAGTCGGCCCTCGTCCACCTTCTCCGGGATGGTAGGGTCGCGGAGCGCCTTGGCCTTGGCGCCCCTGCCCTGGAACTGCGTCTCCTTCTTGCCCCATCCGACGGAGACGTGCTTGGAGAGCTTGAGGTCGTCCTCGGTCATGGTGGCGGAGGTGATGACGTCGAAGGTGCGGCTCATGAAGAGGACTTTGGCGTCGCCGGTGGCTACGATGAGGAGTTCCTCGTCGGGAGACCAGCGGGCGCCGGCGACGGAGGGCTCGAGGGTGCCGACTATCTCGACGTGAGCCTCACCTTCACTGCCGCCGTAGTCGTCCCCCTCGGACTCGGTGACGGTGATAATGTCACCGCCGGCCAGGATGACGCATGTGGTGAGGGTGTCGGGGAAGTAGTGCAGGCTCCTGATGGTGTCTGGCTCGCCATTTGGCCTGAGGGCGGCATCCCATGATGCTACAGGTCTTGTTTCACTACAGAAAATTACGGGTTCTTAGTTTTTATCCATGAAATGACTGAACTACATATCTAACACACGGGTCCTGTTTAAGTGTTGTGAAGGTCTTACAGGTTCGAAGGTTCAGAAGAGTCCTTCACGAGCCTCAGCAGCTCGACTCGGGGGAAGTCTTGGGTAGGGCCATGAGCAAGGATAATCTCATCGCGGGATACGTCCCAGCAGGAAGCCGAGATGGATCTGGAGGGCAGGGGTTGTTCTTGACCCGGCTTGTATGCGCCGTGCCCGATGTTGCGCAGATTCCGCATTGCAGCAGAGCCGATATGTGTCAATGCCTATTCTCTACCTAGGAAGTCGTTTCGGTCTTTGCGGCTTAAGGCTGCTGCTACTGGATGGGCCTGATGGGGTACCTAGAGGTTGTATCGGAATTAGTGTCAGATTCACTTGGTGTTGATGCATGGACAGATGTGGTTCGACTAAAAGGGGAAGGGATGAAGTCATAGATTTTAGGGGTTCAGATGGGTTCAGATCGTGTACGAGGGGTCGTGTATGGTCGTATTGTCGGAAATTTTCGGCGGCTCAAGACTGCCAACGACGACACCATCTCAAGGTGAAAATTGGGAAAAAGCTAATAAGAGGATGGTTGGGTGGCAATTACATGTGAACAAAGGTTATCCGAAGCCTTTGCATTACATTGAGTTGAAGTAGAGGTATGTAAGGGCGGGATGGGCAAGTGTGAGTGCAGTGTATGTGCAGTGTATGTGCATAGGGTGTGGTGAAGTGTGAAGCTTGAAGTTTGGTATCACCAACCTGGATAGAACTGTGTTCGTGGTGTAGCGAATCGATAAGCGAAGAGATAGAGGGTACCTACCAGTTAGAAAAGCCCTATAGAATGTCTCAAGAGGTCGACTCTGAGTGGTGAACTTCAAGGTCTCACAAAGTCCAGTGACCAGTTTGATAGACCAGTCAAACGTTGGTAGCCCTGTCACTTTCAAGCAGTGAGGTGGAAAGAGGGGTTCAGGCTGTCGATGTTTCTTTGCAGCAGCAGCTTCGATGTGCAAGTGCCCAATTGCCCCTCTTTTCAGTTGCAGTTGCAGGGAGCGACAGTTTCTTTCGGTTCGAGTTGCAGTTTCCTGTTCGACTGTTTTCGGTTTTCAATTTCGCACTTTTTTCGCCCCTCCTTTCAATGATTGGACGAATGGCAGTCGAGAACGCGCCGGTGCGGATCTGGTCTTCTTTGGCCACAGTGGGCAGTAGGCAGATCCGGGGTTGGTCTAGTTGGGCTGGACTGGACTGGTCGAATTAAGTTCTGACGCAACCAAGGGTTCGTTAAATGGAAACTCAGTCACTCGATCGAAAGATGGTGTTTTGACCGCGGTGGTATTGGAGACGCAAAGACGACAGTAAATCCAGTTTGCAGCAACAGGAACTGGCCGAAAAACGTCTGATATCGGAAGCGAGCCTCTGCAGTGCTACAGGTAGCCGCCGTTGAATGCCTTGATATGTAAGTTGATATACACCGGTCGCCAGGAACAGTCACTGGGCAGTCACTGACAGCAGTGTTTTTGGGTATCACAACAGCAGGAACAGCAAGGGAGATGCAGCTTCAATCTCAGGAAAACGTCTGCCGTAGGTATCGAGGTACCGTGACAGACCGCAGTGCAATGTGTGGCTGTCGTGTACTCGGTACTTCAATCAAGTCAAGGCCCAGAAGCTTTGACGGTGGCGCCACTACAGCTTGAATCTGACCAATAGCAGAGCATCGCGGTCTGCCGCTTTGCTGCTCGGCATACGAACGAACGACCATCGAACCAAACCAAGACGGGAACTGTATCGTTGGTAACAAATAAAAACAAATAAATAAACAGGGCAATTCCATTCATTCATCTTTTGACCTTTCCATCCATCACCCAAGCCTTTTAGACCCTTCACTACTTTGACTAGTAGCAGAAGCCAACAAGCGAGACGCGAGAAACGAGGCGAAACCGACCGGACGAACTCGGCTTTACACATGCTAGTTGCTAGTATCCGATCTGCACTGGCCTCACACCGGCATCGTCCAAACTCTCAAACATTTCCAATCTGATATTTATACCCAACCATCGGCCGACACATCACGGACGGACCTCTTCTCTGCTTCATCTTACGTACTTCATACATCCTGGATATCTGGGATCAGCCCTGCTTGATTCAACTGAGAGTGTCGTGCCTGTTCCTGGTCCCCGTGCCGCTCCATAACGTCAGGTTACACCGCTTGCTATCAGCTTCCCCGGATTCTTACCCCGGACTGTCACTTTTAACTTGCACAATCCATCCATCAATAATTGAATCATTATACCATCATCATGGACGTGGCCTACAACCAGCACTCGCACGCTGCCCGGCGCAAGAACCGCTCCTCAACAAACCTCAATCACCTCTCCCTTGCTCCATTGACCTCCAAGCTTCCCATCGACAACGATGACTTCCTCGAGCAGTACCAACAACAGTTCGAGCACGTATCCCACAGCACTTCCTATCTCCAGGGCAAATCCGCTCCAGCTACCCCTCGTCTGATCTCCCATTCGCCCGGTCCCCATCCTGCCCGCGTCGCTACCATGACCGGCACCGGTATGAATCACTCACGCGGCAAGTCTGCTCCGGCCGCCGGACTACCCAAGTCCAAGTCGACCACCCACCTCGGCAGCAAGAGCGGGGCCGCTTCCCCCACACACAAGCGCCGTAGTGCCGCCGCCGTCGCTGCCGACAACGAACGCAACCTATCCGACTGGCTCCTCCGCGCCGGTGCCCTCATCTCCACCGAGACCCGCGAGTCCAAGGGCCAATCATGGCTCGTATCCCGCGCCAGCTCGACCTCCCTGACCGGCCTGCACAACGCCGAAGAGGAAGCCTTTGAGCGAGAGCTCGCCCGCGAGCGCGAACTGCTCCTCCAAAACACCGCCGCCAACCAAATCGCCGGCATCGGTAGTCGCAACGTCTCCCGCAACGCCAGCCGCGCCGCCAGCCGCAATGCCTCGCGACGAGGCAGCCTCGTGATGACCACCGGCCACAGCACCAACATCATCGACGACGAGTACTACACCACCTCGCCCATCCACAGCCGTCTGGG